>JAVYIG010003971.1:0-176218 GCA_035222895.1 Strongylocentrotus droebachiensis
ATTCCCTTTTAATAAGTATGAGAATAATCAAATGGACTGTTCTCAACAATCACACGACTTTCACTAATTACAGAAAATGTATTATCAAAGGTGCCCAGTTTTAAATCTCCATTGCTCTGAGGCATGGAGACAACCCTATTTTCACGAAGTGACGGTAGTTGAATGATAATCCCATACAATTTGCTTGCGGATTTTCCTCACTACCGTCACTTCGTGAAAACAGGAACGCACTGTATATCACAATACCTGATTTTATCCGTTTCTTCAATAATCTATCCCAAACCATTTAAACCAATAGATTTGTTCTTTTTCAAGTAAATTTGTGTAAATTTATCTCATTAACCCAGGAGCATTAACAAAAAAAATCACCATTACAACAAATGAAATAAAATATATAATTTTATTTTTTTAATATTATTCTATTCAAAATTTAACACACATTTCATGTAAGATAAACAATTATCAAATAAATGTATTTCAGTGAATTTCATATATTTTTAGTATTTCAGTTGCAAATTATACATGGAAAAAGTCAATTGTTATAAACACATATTTCGCAAAATTTATTTTTTACTTCAGCAAGTTTCATATACCGGTATATATTTTCAGTTGCAAATTATTTATATTACAAATAATCAATAACAATTATACCAAAACAACTTTTACAAAATAAGTTACATAATGCAGAGCTGTATCACATATTTTCTCTTATATTACTACTATTATTATATCTATTTGGTTTCCCGATTATACAGCCAAAATTGAATTATATTCTACTTGTCAAGTAAATGAACGACAAAGATGGACCTTTTCAAAGCATTTCATATTTTTATCAAATAGTGATAGCTATCTAGACAGGTCTATGACTTCGTGCAACACGTATATCTAACATATAAAATATTTTAGAGAATAATATTGTTTGCTTCTCCAGAGATTGTGCGCCTAATGCTTTGACAACGGGAGCATAACTTTTGTGCATTTTTAATGCACTTATACATAAACTATGAACTTCATAGCCTGAAGAAGCTCGATGGGCAAAGTATTGTTTTACCTCTATATGCAGAGTTGTTCATTCTGTTTTGAGTCTATGTATTCATGGAACACCCGTTGTCATGTCAGAGTTGAGAATTCTCGCACTTTTATATATATATATATATATACATGTATATATATATATATTACTGTTATCCGCCAAAAAGTTGGAATAATTTTGTTACATCTCTTCATAAAGTGATTGTGAGAATATGATTTATTTTCAAAACTTCATTGATCAATCTAAAGAGTCATAGAGATTGATTAATTAAATTCTGAAAAGATATCAACTTTGCAAGTTGAATTGAATAATTAGAAAATATTAAATAAACAAAACAGTAAAAGTTTCATCAAAGTCAGATGAAAATAAAAAAGGTTATGGAATTTTCAAGTTCTGCATGATTTCATGAAACAGTGATATATGTAATACATAGGCTGTATGCGAATTAGGGAGTTTAATGATGTCATCCCCTCACTTTTCTCTATCCGTTTGTAGATAGATTTGACCAAAATATCACTTTTCTGCTCTGGGAATTTTTCCTCATGGAATATGAGCTGGATCACCAACTTATTTTGAAGGGATTGGGTAACTTTGTCTCCAATTCTGAAACAAAATCCTGGATTTAGCTCATGCTGCAATGATAATTATAAACCTTTAGGTCAGTCAGGAACCCCATGACTTTTACAAGCCGATCGCCTTTCTGATTATCAAGATATTTATGATTGAAAATCGAAATCAAATTTTGCATTTTCCTAACGGTTTTCATAACACTACAGTCTACTGGGGAAAACGAATATGGTAAAACCGGTCACTCAGAGGTTTATACTTTTTTGAGGCACTTCTTGATCATTTTGAAGCGCAATTTATTTAGGGCTTCAATATTACACATTATTAACCGTATCAGACATCTGAGCAGGGCAATTTTTAAATGTTATTGCCCTCAAGGTTTGATGGATAAGTCAACAAAATCACAATAAGTTAGTCCGCTCAGAAAAGTCAATGGGATTTTGTGTGTAATTTGGCGGGCAATATAGGTTATACAGTAAACCAATGAGCAAATATTTTAGCCCGCTCAGAAGAGTCAATGGGATTTGTGTGTAATTTGGCGGGCAATATAGGTTATACAGTAAGCCAATGGACAAATATTTTAGCCCGCTCAGAAAAGTCAATGGCAAAATGCGTGTTAAACTAGTGCGCAATAATATAGAGCCAGTTGTAATTTACATCACGCATCAGCTACTGTAATTTACATCGCGCATCGTGTTTAAGAAAATGCGCACTTTGCACGAACTCTATTGTGACGTAACAATCACACCCTAGGCAAACTGTTTGCAGTGTATCGAAACTCTGTCAAACACTGGATGAACAGTGCTGGTTTGACAATGTTTTTGCAACTTCTTATGCTAGGAAACCCTGTATAGCCTACATAATTTAAGAGTATAAGATAGTAAGAGTTTCTTGTTTGCTCTAGATGTCTGATGTGGTTAATAATAGTAATATTGACTGCCTAATTCAGGGCAATACGACTTGTCATATATCACCCTCACCTTCGGTTCGGGCGATATATGTCTTATTGCCCAGAAGGCAGTCAATATTACTTAAATATCACAGACACTGATAACACGTAAGGCCGTGCATCTCAGATTTTACATTGTTAAACGATGCCTTTAATATAAAGGTCCAATTTTATAAGGTGTGTCAACAAAAAAAGAAGAGGATATTTTATTGGAATTGGTTTAATAAACAAATAAATCAATGTACCAGCATTTAGAATTGATTCAAGATTAACAGCTCTTAATTCATCACTCATAATTTTTTTAAACATTAACAAAATATCACGCTCCAAAAATCTTAAGATTTAGCATGAATTCTAGGACAGAAATATATTGTCTACTATGAGATCCAATCACTGCGATACATTTCTTTCACCTTGAGATGTTTTTGGAAGAAATTCACAATTTTTCTCCAAGCAAACTGCTGGTCCTTGACTCCCTGCTGCTTATCTTTCCCACCGTAGTAGGTGTAGAATACTGTATGGATTATGAGATAACAATTAACATACATAAATATATCAGAAAGTTTTACATGATGGCATGCAAAATGAGCTGTGGGATATGTAATCGTCGAAGATAAATATCCCCGAAGCCTCGGTCACAAATGCCATTACGAACTGCTACGAACGCCGTACGAACGATTTTCAGACAATGGAAATTCGGGAAGACAATGGAATTACAGGGAGAATCATACAAAATTATCGTTCGTACGAACCTTTGTGACCGTTAGCATAAGATAAACACACAATTTTAATAAAAAATAAATTAAAAGGTACTATTTTACCAAAAGTAAACAAAATGTTTTGAATATTAAGCATTAAAGGGACTCAGAAAGTTTTAGTGAAAACAGACCACTATTAATGATAAACATTGGAAAAACTGATCTGATCGATCCTTAATTCTCCCAACTATATTATTACAATTTGATTAAATTTTAGGTGAATGTAAATCGTCACAAAGCAATGAATTGACTTGATATACCATTCAAGACATTTAAGTGTTGACAGATTTTTAGAGGCCTGTCTTATGTCTTATTTTCATGGGAAAACGGTTGGGAAATTCAAAAATGGTTGGGAGAATTTACTGTTAGAGGGTGTCGCACAGTGACGCCTTCAAAGAAACCATAAATATCTTTGTGGTTTGAGATTTTTTTCAGGATTTTTTTTCATGTTAGAGGGTTAGTACAGTAGAAGGAAATTATGCAATTTTTGTTATCTACCTTCAACAATGTTACAGAGTCACTTTAATAAAGAAAAGGTTGTAATTCATTTGTTCCTGCGACAATCCCTTCACAGTAAGTACGTACATTAACTGAATTCCTATCTTTAACCCTGGACCCAACACTATACCTAACCGTAATCCTCAATTTAACCTAAAAACTAATTGCAACCCTATTCCTAATCCCTATACCATGCTTTTGATGAAATAGAGTGGGAGCAATTGGCCCTGGAGCAAATATCAGAGCTTCTAAAACGCTCCTTTATTTCAAGATATTTGTGTACACATCCATAGTAACTTTACTATAGGGGTTAGCAATTCAAGAAGTTAGCTTCATAGCCATGACTCCATGTAAATCAAAAGTAAGATGTTCCTTCAAAGTTAAATTTAAATCATATCATAGGTTTGAAGACCAAAGAGAAATATGAAGAGAGGTGTGAGAAAGAAAGAAATTAAAAATCAATCTGGAGTCCCATATATTCTATCATTGGGAAATGATAGATGCTAAAGATGAGTCGATTCTCAGGAATTTATCTTTAATTTCTTCCAATAGCCAAACCCATTCACAAACAAACAGAAATATATGCAGGAGGGACTAAACAATCTGGTACTTACATTTAGGAGATTGAAGTGAGGTTGGATCATAGAAGCTGGAGACGGTATTGATTGTTTGGTATGGGACCTCCAAAAAGTGACCTGTTCCAGGTAGTAACTCAAACTCTACCAAATGACCCTTGCCAGCTCTCTCCAAACGATCTCTCAGCTACAAGTCAATAACACAAAGGTTGAGATAGAGTTACAGTATAATTTTGATAGTGACTAATACTGCTGTAAGACTATACAAAACATGGTGATGTTTCTTTCCGTTATTGAATGAATATGAATGAATTTATACAGTTCCAAATGATGTTTCTTTCCATTATTGAATGAATATGAATGAATTTATAAAGTTCCAAATGATGTTTTACAGCATGAGGAACTCCATCTGTAATATATCTTTCAAGTTCCCTATCATTATTTGTAGATTATTGGATATCATAGAATACTTTCAAATCATTTTTTGGACTATACATACAATGTAAAAAAGCTCCATAAATTAGTTGTTGATAAATTACTTACAAGAATAGTTCCTTCAAATGATGGAATATGCTGGTCATCCTCATGAGCAAACATCAGTACTGGGCAATCCAAATTCTCCTCCTGTTTACAATAAAAATGTCACTTCTTGTCGTTATTTTTTTTAAATTATTTATTTCCAATTTCAAGTTGAGTAGAAATCAATTTAATAAGAACACTACGCTTTGATGAACATTCAAGTGTTACTATAATATCATTTACCTACATGTATTCACTAAACCATCCAACCTTTTTGCTTTCAATTTAAAAGAGCCATCAAATTCACATTCTACATAACTGTATGTCATTTATCTTCACGACCCTAGTCAAGTTTTCATGAAAGCTGAAACCAAATTCCTCCTCTTTGCACTCTCATTATTCAGCTCCAAACTGTATTACTATGATCATGACAAACGTTTGTATTTTAAGAATATCAATTGCACTCTAGGATATCTCCTGCACATTTGATGATTCTTTGAAGAAGTCATGAACTAGGATTTAGAATCATATAAATATAAACTGTTAGAAAGTACCGGTATAAAAATCACATCAAAATAGAAAAGATAATTAAAATAAAAAACATTATAAATGTAAACACTACGAACATCTATGGATATATATAGTACATGACCAAACAATCATTTTTGCAAGAATAAAAAAGAATTCCGAGCCAGGCGCGGATCCACGGCCTAATTCTTCCGGCCCGGCTATGGCAAGCCCTTTGTGTAAAAACTAGATAAACTCTGTTTTTCTCAGATAAACTCTGTTTTTCTCAGATAAACTCAGTTTATCAACAGATAAACACAGTTTATCAGAAAAACTCAGTTTATCAGTTGATAAACCCAGTTTATCAAGAAAAACTCAGTTTATCAATGATAAACTCAGTTTTATCAACAGATAAACAGAGTTTATCAGATAAACAGAGTTTATCAGTTGATAAACTCAGTTCATCAGTTGATAAACTGAGTTTATCATTGATAAACACAGTTTTTCTGATAAACTGAGTTTATCTAGTTTTTACACAAAGGGGTTGCCATAGCCGGGCCGGAAGAATTAGGCCCGTGGATCCGCGCCTGTTCCGGGCTACAAGTTACATTTGATATACACATGATTTTCCTTTACATTCTTAATTTGGTAAAATATGTACCACAATATCAATATATTCCTATACATAATTTATCAATCTAGCAGGGGCAAACGAACCAGACAAACATGGGCATCCTGGAAAGGACTCAGACGGTCTACAATGTCTTGAGACACTTTGTTCTTGAAGCTCAGCCAGCCCCTATTATGCTCATCAGTCCAGCTCTCCATATAACTTTCCAAGGGGCTACAAGTAATAGTTAGATAGAATATTAGAAGTTAAATAGATAGACAGATAAATTGTATTTTATTGCATCTTTCATGAATGGCAGTTTCACAACTGAATTGCACATGAATTACACGAATTGGATATATACATTGTAAAAAACTTACATAACATTTAGTTAAAAATTATTTAAACGTGTCACGTTACTACTGCCTAAATACCATAAACAATTTTTAAAAAAAACACTTAATGAACATAATTTCAACCGAAGAAAAAAGAAAAAAGGTATAAACATAATTACATGCCAACATATGGACTAAGACAAATTATACAGCAGTTTGTCATGTTACAATATTGCAGTTGTGAGTATAGTGGTAAAATAATCAAGGATAACGGCAAGAGCAGTGGTATGAACATTTAGTAATATTTGAAAAAATTATTCAAATTTAAAAGTAAATAGCAATTCAACATTATTAAAACCTACCGGTACGAAATACAAAATCATTAAAAGAATGTACAGGAATCGAGACATTACAATGATAAATCATTACAATAGATATAAACATGAGCAAATTAACTGTTATTATACAGGCGAATCAATTTTGGAATAGGACTATTTTGCATGCGACTGGTCTTACATTCAAAATCCGGAATTTTCTTTGAATTTCAATGTTTTTGTGGGAGAAATTGTTTAAATTGATCAGTGAGTGATAATGTTTTTTGAAAGAAAGTAACACATAAATATTGGCGTCTTTCATCCAATCTTTGTAATTGAGATTGTGCAAGTGAAATTGTATAGTTATCATAATCCCTACGAAAAATTATCCGCAACGCTCTCTTTTGTATTCTCTCCAATCTCTCTTTTTGGTTTTGCGTGAGTCCTCCACTCCAAACAGGACTGGCAGATTCAAGTAAGGGGCGAATATAGCCAACAAAAACAGTAATAAGGTCTTCCTTTGGAAGACCATATTTCACCAGAGAACGTAGCATGTATAGTTTTGCACTTGCCCTTTTTATGATGTCTTTTATGTAAGCATCCCACTTTAAATTATTTTGTATAGTAATTCCTAACAATTTTACTTCACTAACTGTTGCCAATAGACAATTCTCTAAAATTATACTAGTTTGATTAACCGGTGCCCTAGAGAAACAGATATCCATTTTCAAACATTTGATAGCATTTAATTTCATGTTATTAACATTAGCCCAGACAAATAGGTTGTCAGCAGCTTCCTGCATTTGAGAATCTTGGGCAAGTTTGCGGCACTCGATCATTGTAAGGTCATCAACATATTTAAAAATGTGTATGTTATTATCTATTTGAAAGTCATTAATCATAACTAAGAAAATTAAAGGACCCAGTTTCGTGCCCTGAGGGACACCAGCATTAATATTACATGAATCAGACAAAACACCATGGTAATGAACACATTGTGTACGACAGGAAAGGAAGTCACATATCCAAGTTATTGCTGAGGATCGGACCCCTATTAGACGTAACTTGCTTATAGCGACAATGTGGTCAATTTGATTAAAAGCTTTCTTATAGTCAGTTAAAAGAATTGTTGACGACGTTTTGGGGATTTCGGCATTTAAATACAAATGATGAAAAATATTAATTAAACAATGAGATGTTGATAGATTTTTCTATTTCCAAATTGAAACGGGTCAATTTGTTGTCCAATGTCCTGTGATAGCCATTTAGCCATAAAACCTTCAATAACTTTAGCAAAATGATCGGTCAAAGATATCGGCCTTAATTTATCAATACTTGGTGGACAATGTTATGTAGAAATTAAGCAGATAATGTTTGATCTATGATATGAAAACTACTGGTTTATAATTATTAATTAAACAATATATAAAGCAAATTAGTCAAAAGTGTCATACACTGCAATTAACCTGAAAAACAATGGAAAGAATTACGCCTCAAGGATCTATAATCTATTGAAAGCACAGAATCTTCCACCTGTAGTTTGGGAGACAAACCCACATCGTGTCACTCACACTATCATGTGGGGTGCCTTGGCGTGACACTCTTGTACTGTGCAAATTATTGTGTACCGGTATGTAATCGTTGTGTATATATGTATAGTACATGTAGGAATCCTCTCAGCCATTGTTTGGTAGTTGGTAATTTTCTTTAAGCTTGTTTCATTCTTTCTTCCTTTAATGTAAGTTTATCAAATTATGCCCTCCCCCCATGTCTTCTCCTTGTCTGCTATTAAAACATTTACCCTAAACAGAAGTTTCATTCCAACTGCTGTCTGTCAATATGGAACTCTCCCGAGCTTATATTGTAGGATACGTTCGAGATCATGGACTTACAAGTTTTTGAATGTATAATAATTACACAGATGCCTCTTTATGTGACATAATTTAATTTAGTGTTCTATCTTGTGTTGGTAATTGCCCGATGTGTAATCAATAAGTTACTCTGAGATGCATTTGAACAACTTGATTGGACCACTAGAGCCCTCAGTAAGAATCTACTGTTTCAGCAAAATTTATGGTGAAGCTATTGTTCACATTTTGTAACTTAGGTTTTAAAAAATTAATTGCACTCCTTGCTCTATGGAAGAAGAAGAGACATGATATATCACAATCCAACTTGACAACTTTTTCCCCCAAACCCCTCAACATTTACCAATCTTACACAGAAGAGAAACCTGGTTCTCGCAAGAATAACATGAAATAAAATCAGACTTTGCTCTATATTCTACTTTACTACAAAGGGTACTTCACTTACCCTGCGGGTTCAAGTAGACTACCATCCAGGTTTTTCCATCCAACACGTGCACACAGTACATCAAAAAAACCCAGCTGCAACCATGCACTTGACTGGCAGATCAAGTCTAGTAGCAGCATGAAGCATCATTACCCCTCCATAGCAGGAAGATGTCATTCCTATCCTGTTCTCATCTAGACGGGAATGTGCCTTGACAAAATCTATGATGTCCTAAAAATATGCAAATACAGAAAAGAAAATGGATTACCATTACATCTCTTTGAACAAGGCATACATAATCACAATATAAGTCTAATTAAAAAATAAAGGTATAATGTTTGTGCCCTTAATGACCCAGACATAATACCTGACTTGATTGAATTTGATGCTTTTTGTTCTGATATGAATAGTGAGGTAGACTTTGCAAAAAACAATTACCGGTAAGAACCAACCACAAGTACATTCAAATGAATTCCAGGTTGATGACAATGAGACAAAAAGGGTGGTTGGCTCCAAGAATAAGAATGTTATTAGATTTGGAGTATCTTTAGCCAGAGGAGTAATGTGCAACATTTTAAAGTACTAGGGGCAAAGTACTCATATGGACCTACAACTCACAAGGAATGCTCGACTGTCCATGTATACATTTTCCTCTTGACTTTTGAGCCTGCGTGGCATGAAGTAATCAAAGGCAAAGACAGCAAACCCATGAGAAGCTAGCGTGGCTGCACGGTCTACAACTAGATTGGTGAGAAGACCTCTGATGTCGATAATGAAAGGTAGTGGATCTGATGATCCTATAATGAAATTAAAAAAACAAAAGGATCATGACAGTCAAATTGTTTGATTTCAAATTCAGGGAAATAATGGAGTGTAGCACTCCTTCCTTATTAAGATGAAAAATTGAACAGTGTTGGCTTTCAAACACAAAAGGAGAAATCAAGATGAGAGACATCGGAAATGATATGTGCAAATGTGATTGCTGCCCTCTTGAGGCATGTTTATGTTACAACTTATTGGCCCATGATCATCTATTCAGTTCCAGGCTAAATATGCACATCCACACCTTAAACATGGGTTTGGTCTTTTGAATTTGCTCTCAAGGTGGCAGCGGTGGGATTAAGCATAACGCTTTAATCACAATGCATGCAGTATGAACCATTAGTTATCCAGTTATCAAGGCATATTATGGCAGAGTGCAAAGCCATGGTGCCCCGGCATGGTGCAAACATTGCAAGAGACATGCAACATAAACTTGTCTGAAGGGCAAGGCAATCATTTGGCAAAGAAGAAAAACATTTATTTACATAATTGATTGATTAATAACGGTTGGTATCATTTTAGTATAACATTAATTTGTGATTCTTTGAAGATGCATGTACTGTAAGTATATTCACAGTGAGTGATGTAAAGTATCTACCTCTTTGTTTAGGCAAGAAGAGTACCCCTTCTGCCTCGCCCATCTTAACTGGCATCCTTTCAACATAGTCCGCTAAGAACTTTCTTTCAAATGATGTAGAGGTGATGACCTTCTCCTGACCTTCGTCTCCATCGATGAGCTCAAGTGTGTAACTGAAAGGCTTTGTGACATCCCATTTGACCAACCGAGGGTATTTGTGGGCCACCTCTGGGCCTGGTTCCATGGCTAAGAAGAGGCCCATTGGTTCAATACCCTCATAGCTCCCTCCTAGTGATGGGTCCTTTTGAACTATTCACAGAGAAAATGTAATTTTAGACAATTAAGTATGCAGGATGCTATGCTATAGGCTACAAAGTACAAGCAATAGAAATCTTTGTTGCATACTTTTAGGGCATCATGTATGATATAACATCAGGCTCTTCCTTTAATACAACTTTTGATCGAACCTGTATTTATACATGAAGGGAGCCAATGAGAAACAAAAAAAAGGTGGTATTTACAGATAGTTGCTCATGTATGATTGATTATGGGCCTACAAACCTCTTACTTTGCCGTCTGCATCAGCTTTGTAGTGAGCTCTTGACTCAAATCTGTACTTCCCATTCTCTGTGTAGACATGAGCTTTGAGAGTGACCAGTTGCCCTGGGGACAGCCCATTTGCCTCGATGTTGACAACCTCATCACACAAGCTGGACTCTGGATGCACACTCAGGGTTGGATTAGTTGGTCCTTTTCTACTGCATCTGGAGGATGCTACTCTGGGAACCGATGCCGATGATGTATACATTTGATGTTGTCCACTGGATGAGATAGTAGCCCTACCAGCGACAGTCCTCAGGAGAGTCTGTAGCCTGGCTAATGCTGCCATGTTGATAGTTTATTAGTTGCCAATCTTCAGAAACCTTTCAGAATCTTGGTAAGAATCAAGAACAAAACAATTGATAAATACACCTTGGATATACAGTACATCTAAATTTAAAAACAATTTCAGTAAAATATTTATGAAATAAACAGTTCAAAATAATGTCACGATCTTTCTTTGCTGTAGTTAGCTATAATGGTCTCTTCTATTAAATGACACACAAGCAACCCCCCCCCAAAAAAAAAGGCAGATCCAGGGGTTGGGAGGGGGGGGGGGCAAGGGGCCAAAATATATGAGTGGGGGAGGGAGGAAAACAGAATAAATGTAGGCTAATGAACATTTAATATTTTGCTTATCACATAGTTATCATATTTGATGCTCCCCACTTCCACACTGCCAGAAAATATTGGATCTACAAAAGAAAAACATCATTATCTTTCAACTTAATGCTTGTCATAACCAACAATGAACTAATAACAAGCGTGATCTGTGATCCACCATTGGGACGCAGTGATCACTGCTGCTCGTACTCTGATGTTATCTCTGAAAAGTGTTATGTCCACTCCAGAGTAAAAATAAAGAGGGATAGACAAAATTGTGGTGAACAAGTAACAGCAAGCAATGGCATTGCTGAGGCTTTCAATGCTACTTTTTCAAGTGTCTTCACAAAAGAAGATGCTATCACATGCCAGCACCCCTTCGTCGGTACGGTATTTATGCAATTGTATTGTAATTGTGCAGCGGTTTGCCGTGAAACCTGTGAGAAAGTGTATATTATATTTATAATGTCTTCGTTTTTAGGAAAAATACTCCCGATCCCCCCCCCCTAAAACACGAAAATTGACACGAAAGGGGTAAGAAATATAACGACTTTATATCATGACCATTATAATTGAACAATTGATGAAGATTAAAGTGATTTCTTGGTATGTTTTACTAGGGTATCTCCACACCAGAGTTACGGGTCAAAAATGGATACGAAAGTACACTAGCGCCAAATTACCTACTAAGTTTCGGCCCTGTAACTGTAAGTTTCACCGAGGAAGGCTGAGTGCATTCTTCTGAGACACCCCAGGCCAGGCAAGGCCCCATAGACGGCGGACGGGGGGTGTGCTCCAGACCTCGCCGCTCCGCCTCGGCTCCCAGCAGCCCAACAATTATGCAATACACAGACGACCCCAGCAGACGACCAGCGGCGGCCCCTATTCGGATATCACATAAATATTGTTATTCCTCCGATTATTCTGAAGATTAGTGGTTGTAAAGTCATGCAGTACGTGAATGACAAAGGGACAAAGTTTAGAGTTAACCGCGGGGGGTGAATTTGTTGCGAGAGTCGAGGTCTCGAGGGATTATTATATCTCCACCTTCAAAATCAAATGTCAGGTGACTTTCCAGCTGTCTTTGTCACGTGATTATATACAAGGCGTGTTGTCTTGAAAGGAATCCGGGCTAACTCGCCCCACGGGACATCTCGCCCCAGCCTCAAAGACTGGGGCGAGATGTCCCGACATGATTCATCGATCGAGAGATACCGTGCTCATTGTGACTTAATACTGCCATTTCCAACCACAATCTGTAATGGAATTGTGTTAAATAATACTATTGAAGACAATCTATAACTTCTCTTTAGGTAAAATGACAAACAAAAATGACATTTCGGACAATTTACTTGTGTTCGTCATTGCTCCGAAAATAATACAGAATCTAAGATAATATTGTGTAAAAAAAATGAATCACTGAGAAAATGCATCCTAAAATATCCTTATGTGCTTCATAGAAGGAAAAAACGTCTAAATAACCAGAAATGTGAAACTGATGTCACCCATAGACTAGGTTTTCTAAACAGTGGATATTTAGTCATTATCTTGATAACGTCAAATATTCCAAACCGTTATAATCATGGCTGTTTATTTATCCTTCGGATCATCGTCAAAGTTTAATACACAGATATCAAAAATTAACTATTTATTCAATCAAGTCTCCACAAATTTACAACATCTCTTTACGCTATTATAATGTTATCTATGTTTAATTGCTTATTGACCTTTGGTGATTTTGAATTGTAGGCCTACTGTATACCATGTAACTCAAATCGACTGTCTTGACCTCATATTCACGATGGATTTCCTTACTTGATTGCATAAAAAAGGATCGATAAGTATTCAATGCTTAAGGTGCATCATCAATATCAGTCAATTCGACAAGTAACTTGGTTTCATTGACTTTGTATTTACTTGCTGTACTTAAGTACCCCATCGTGTTGTTTTAATTTATGTTGAATTATTATTTCAGTTCATTTTTATCTGAAGTTTAACAGAACCGGCTTAACCACCGCTGTAATTAGATTTGTAAAATGTCTACATGAAAAATTTCCATGTATTGTGACATGAAGTATGACTTTGAATTGCAGGTTTGAACGTGAAGGTACCAAGCTCATAATAACAATCTAAAAGAAGGTTACAACATTGATTGTAGGGAAAACTTTATGCATATTTTCTGTTATACTTGTCTGGTGCAACTGAAATTAATGCAATCATTTTAAAAGAAAAGATCACTGTATATCTACTCTCAAAGCAGTTTTGATTTTGTTTAAACTTTGATAGTGCTTTTTACTCTTTGAGTCATGATGATTATTGGTTCTCAAATTAAAACTTTGAATCATAATATTTTTGTCTAATTACATTTATTTAAGGACTGCACGAAGTGTTCTTTTTGGTGAAAAAATGGTGAGAGAGAATATTCGCGAAAGCTAACAGGTAGCGTGATAGGATAATGTGTGTTATTTAGTAGCAAACATTTTTCTTAAAATAATGATAATGAAATCACAACTAAAAAAACCTTTTGAAAAGAAAGTAAACAACAATTCACAGTCCTCATTCCAAAAGGAGCTAAATCCATGTTTCATTCAAACAGGAGCTAAATCCACGAAAAAATAAAATCTAAAAAATTTAGTAAAAATCAGAAATAACTGGTAGATTTTTTTCTTATCATACATTAGTGGTCCAGGGTGATATCTTTAACATATACAACAACATGAAGGTACATGGCTATAGGGAAAATGGAGAAATTAAAAAAAAGCGATTTACTCAGACGGTACCCAAAGTGGATTCAGTTCCTTTTGGAAGACATTTTTTTAATGCATCTAAGGGATGGGTTCAGTCAGTGGCGTACGCAGGATTTTTTTAGGGGGGGGGGGGGGTTAACATTTTGAAATCGGGCCAAAAAAATCGCAACGACTCAGCCAGCCGCTGAATAAGCGGGGGGGGGGGGGAGGGGGAGGGGGGGGGGGGAGGGGGAGGGGGGGGGGAGGGGGAGGGGGGGGGGGGGGGATAAGAGGACACTTTTTTTTGGGGGGGGGTCCCAAAAAAATCGCAACGACTCAGCCAGCCGCTAAATAAGCGGGGGGGAGGGGGGGGGGGGATAAAAGGACATTTTTTAATTTGTTTGGTCTCGAAATTTGAAAAATTGCCATTTTGCTCCGTAGGGGGGTAAGTTAATTTTGTTTAGGTCAGCCATTGGTATAACATTTTTTTTTCTACCAAAAAAAAAGGGGGGGGGGGGTTGGCTCAAAAATACACACATAAAAAATACTAAAGGGGGGGGGGTTCAACGTATAATTTATTTTTTGGTCAATTTCATGACAAAATGACCTTTCCAGGAATCACATCAATATAAAACAAATCAATATTAGACAAGGCAGCGAGGCAGGTATAGGAATTCCAAATTCCAAAAGAAAATCTCACTTCCGTCAGGGTAACATAGTAATGAAATAATTCTCAATGTCTCATATGACAATTAGCCCCCAAATTTTTAAGAACAATTTACTCTAATAAATTTTCTTCTCAAATCAGACAGTTATTGGCAATTACAATACCTCAAATTCCAGATACTTGACTGAAATAAACTTCATCACCATCTGTCTAGGTAAATTACATTCATGGAAATTGTCACCTGTACAACCTTATACATATAAAATCATTCTCGACTTGATTTAGTCATAGTGGTAAATTAATAAACATTTTTCTTAAAGTACAAGTCCACTCCAAAAATAAATTACCTTTAATAGAAGCAGAAAAATCAGACAAACCAATCAAAACAAGTTTGAGCAAAATCGGATAACTAATAAGAAAGTTATGAATTTTTGAAAAAGTTTGTAAAACTATTGAACAATGGACATCACTACACAAATTGCTAATTTGGTTATCAGTTTGTGAAGTCATGTCCTCACTATTTATCAATTGCTTTATATAGTTTAATCCCATTCATCTCTCCTTTTATCCCCCAAAACTTGATTTCCCCATGCCTTTGCCCAGGTTAAATGATTTGTATCATATTGCGTGCATGACATAGCACGTCTTTTATGAACTTTGAAGAATTGATACTTTTTTCTGAATAGTGTATATTAATTATAGAGTTTTATGTAAATGGTTTATCAAAATTCACATTTTTCACGATTTAACTGGAACAAAATTACTCTATATTAGGACATCCACACAAAAACATATTACTATCAATCTAACTTGGATGCTGGTGTGAAGAAATAAGATTCTTAGGGGGGAAATAGGAAATTTATATTATCAATATAAAGAAAACAATTAGTAGATAGTGAGGACATGACGTCACATTTCCAATTTGTCTTGTGATTTTCATTGTTCCATAGTTTTACAGACTTTTTCAAAAAATCATAACTTTTTTATTAGATATCTGATTTTGCTCAAACTTTTTTTGATTGGTTTGTCTGATTTTTCTGCTTCTATTGAAAGTAAGTTATTTTTGGAGTGGACTTGGCCTTTAACCATTTAACTTTATCTTTGGCCAATTTCACGACAAAATGACCTTTCTAGATCAATATCAATATTAAATAAGGCAGCGAGGCAGGTATAGGAATTTCGAATACCAAAAGAAAATCTCACTTCCGTCAGGGTAACATAGTAATGAAATAATTCTCAATTTCTCATATGACAATTAGCCCCCAAATCACATCAATATAAAACAAATCAATTTTAGATAGAGGCAGCGAGGCAGGTAAATAAACAATCATGACATCTTTCCCTCTGTTTACTATGCATACACAAACATGACAATGATGACATTGTGTGTCATATATGGATGTCGATAAAATCTATTCCTCTTAAGTCATCATGGAAACTTTTACCACTGATAAAAACAAAACATTCTTCTCAAAAATAATAATAATTCCGCTTTCATAGAGCAATTAATACATCTATGATGTCTCTAAGCGCTTTGCAGATATACTATTACCCCGGTCATTGGATTCAATACTTGCCCGCACACAATGTGTGCACAATCTCCACTCCCTGGGGAGCATTCCAGCCAGGCCCAGATAGCAAAATATCTGGGGCCCATCTGGGTTTTGAATGGGCTGACTAAAGCCCACGTTGCCCATACAAAAACCAGATGTTTACCAGATGGGCCTTCCCACCCAGAACCCATGCATATGGGCCCCATGTCGGCCCCATGTGGGTTTTTGGTGGTGAAAATCGCACGTCGAGCATTGGCTGGGCCCAGCTAAAAAACCAGGTGTATACCAGATGGGCCTTCCCACCCAGAACCCACAACTACCGACATATAAAATTATGGGTCCCATGTGGGTTTTTGGTGGTAAAAATCGCACGTCGAAAATTGTCTTCGCCCAGCTGAAAACCAGATGTATACCAGATGGGCCTTCCCACAAAGAACCCACAGGTATACGGAATCCCACGTGGCCCATATAAAAACCAGATGTATACCAGATGGGCCTTCCCACCCAGAACCCACAACTACCGACACATAGGGCCCCATATGGGCCCCATGTGGGTTTTTGGTGGTGAAAATCGCACGTCGAACATTGTCTTCGCCCAGCTGAAAACCAGATGTATACCAGATGGGCCTTCCCACAAAGAACCCACATGTATACGGATCCCACGTGGCCCATATAAAAACCAGATGTATACCAGATGGGCCTTCCCATCCAGAACCCACAAGTACCAACACATATGGGCCCCATGTGGGCCCCATGTTGGTTTTTTGGCGGTGAAAGTTGCACATCGAGCATCGGCCGGGCCCAGCTAAAAACCAGGTGTATACCAGATGGGCCTTCCCACCCAAAACCCACAAATAACCCCCTAATTTGCATAATGAATATGGGGTGCGTGTACATCTATGTTTTTTTACAATTTATCTGAATTTACAGGATATTTCCTAATTACTGATGATTTACTTATATGCAATTCATTTCGAAAATACTACAAAATGTAAATTGCTAATTATTAGGACATTTCACTACTTTGTATAAATTACATTTAATTAAACATGAATTAAGAAAAACACTAAATGTGAACTAAAACAGATTTAAAAAAATACAAGTCTATGGAAATGTCTCTTCCCAGCAAATTAACCAAGTCTTCGAAATACCAATGCTTTACATTGGAAATTTTAGACAATGTGTTGTTGCCATTGGCAAAATTAATTAGTACAAGTACTACATAACGTACTAATTATATCTGCTAATTGGGGCTTTCAACTGTTTGAAAGTTGTGCCAAATGGTACGACTGGTCCAGTTAAACCCAACTGGTAACCCTGGAAATTAAAATGGGATAAATGAATTCAACTGGGTAAAAATAGAACTCATTTAAACAATATGAAGCCCATTTAATTGGCCCATATGGGACCATATCAAACCCACTTGGCCCATATGGATCCCATATAAAAACCCGCTTGTAGCCCATATATAAAATGTGGTAGGTCCCACATAAAACCCACATATGGCCCATCTGGTGCCCAATAGGTAACCCTTGTGTATATTAATGGGCCAATTGTGGGGCCCATCTGGTTTCCACGTGGGCCCATCTGGGCCAAGTGGGTCCAATCTGGGCCGCCCATCTGGGGCCCTTCTATAGCCCGGGTGCAGATTGCTGGGCCCCACAAGGGGCCCATCTGGGACCCCTCTGGGCCAAATGGGCCAAGTGGGCAATAGATGGGCTGGCCCATCTGGGCCAAGTGGGCCAGCCCAGTTGTAACCAGATAAAACCCAGATGGGCCCCACAACATTTTGCTATCTGGGGGGGTTACTTGACGCTTAAAAACTGTTTGACCAACAATGACGGTCGCATCCTATCGGGTACCCATTTAACACCTGGGTGGAGAGTAGCAAGTGCAGGTAAATATCTTGCCAAAGGATATTAGTGCCGTGTCGGGATTCAAACCCTCAACCTTCGCATCTCCAGTCAAGCACCTTAAACCACGCCACTACGACACTCCTAATTCCTAATTCCGAGGTACTGAACTTCGTGCTTACATTCCTAGATACATACTTTTAAAACTGTTCAACATACACAAATCACTGGGTATTACATATCTCATAAAATATGTTTGAACAAACTGTTTCAATTTTTACTGCACATAAATTATCATCAAAGGAATCTCAGTTCTCAACCTATGTGATTGGAAGTGTATATATATATGTGTTGTGTGCATGTGTATAATTATGTAAACATATATGTATATATGTATATATTGTATGAATTTATGTACTTGTAACGAAATATATATATATAGATGCTGATATTCATAAAAATAAAAATTCGTGAAAATAAGAAATGTTCTTGATAGATAAAGTCTATATAACTTCAAAACTTCATTGGTTAATCTAAAGAGTCTTAGAGAATGATTAATTCAGTTCTGAAAAGGTATAATCCTTAAAGGGCAAGTCCGGCCAAATTTGCAAGTTGAATTGAATAATTAGAAAGTATTAAACCATCAAAACAGTGAAAGTTTCATCAAAGTCAGATGAAAATAAGAAAGTTATGAAATTTACAAGTTCCACATGATTTCATGAAACAGTGATATGTAATACATAGGCTGTATACAATTAGGGAATTAATGATGTCATCCCCTCACTTTTCTCTATCCGTTTGTAGATAGATTTGACCAAAATATCACTTTTCTGCTCTGGGAATTTTTCCTCATGGAATATGAGCTGGATCACCATCAATGTAACTTATGGAACCCCATGACTTTTACAAGCCGATCGCCTGTCTAATTGTCAAGATATTTATGATTAAAAATCGAAATAAAATTTTGCGTTTTCCTAAAGGTTTTCACTAACACTACAGTCTACTGGGGAAAACGAATACGGTATAGTAAAACCGGTCACTCAGAGGTTTATACTTTTTTGAGGCACTTTTTGATCATTTTGAAGCTCAATTTATTTAGGGCTTCAATATTACACAATATCACAGACACTGATAACATGTAAGGCGGTGCATCTCAGATTTAACATTGTTAAACGATGCCTTTAATATAAAGGTCCAATTTTATAAGGTGTGTCAACAAAAAAAGAAGAGGATATTTTATTGGAATTGGTTTAATAAACAAATAAATCAATGTACCAGCTGTTAGAATTGATTCAAGATTAAAAGCTCTTAATTCATCGCTCACAAACAAAATAATGAAACAATTGACAATTATCATAATTTTTACACATTAACAAAATGTCACCCTCCCAAAATCTTGAGATTTAACATGAATTCTAGGACAGAAATATATTGTCTACTATGAGATCCAATCACTGCGATACATTTCTTTCACCTTGAGATGTTTTTGGAAGAAATTCACAATTTTTCTCCAAGCAAACTGCTGGTCCTTGACTCCCTGCTGCTTATCTTTCCCACCGTAGTAGGTGTAGAATACTGTATGGATTATGAGATAACAATTAACATACATAAAGATATAAGAACGTTTTACATAATGGCATGCAAAATGAGCTGTGGGATCTGTAATCGTCGAAGATAAATATCCCTAAGATAAACACACAATTTTAATAAAAAATCAATTTAAAAGGTACTATTTTACCAAAAGTAAACAAAATATTTTGAATATTAAGCATTCAAGGGACTTTGTATTATTGTTTAGATGAGAGAAAATGGTCCTAAGGTACTGACTTCAATGCTAGATGTACAACCATAATTGTACCGACGACATAATCTTAATTTCTCTTTTGTCTTTCTTCCTCCCAATTCAGGCTTCCTTCGTACATTTCTTTCTTTCTTCTACCTTCTCTCTCCCTCTGTGCTTAAAATTGTCTCAATGTCTGGTTGTAAATTCTCTCTCTATCTCTTTTTTTCCAATACATTTGCATCTACTTTTGTTTGTAATACAGAGATCATTCCCTTCTTATCTCCCTGATGAAAGTAACCCCTACACTTAGAAGGTTAATTTAATCCACATAGGAATCAAAAACAGATCCTCACTCAAAAGGAAAGAGAACTTTATCAACATTTTGTGAAAGGCAGAAGAATCACAAAATAACAATATGAGTGATAATACATAAATTGTCTTTGGCCAGAACAATGTAATTTTATGTCATATGTTATGTGGCGATGATCACTTTTCAATGCAAGCCCTATTTATCAATGCATATCTTTCAATCCTATGTGGGATAACCGAGCATATACGCAATTGTTAACTTTCTCTTATGATGTTTGCGGTACTAGAGGGATGGATAATTATCACTGAAAACCTTGAAATTCACTTCAATAAATAACCCTATCGGTTTCAATTGCCCAGTTTGTAAAATACAGTACCCGGTAAGAACATTTGTTAATAATGTTTACAAGGACTCATTACTACAATAAATGAAAGTAGGCATATAATTGTCAGTATCAAATATGTTTTAATACATTATTTGAATATTTCCTCCCTTAAAAAAACACATATACCAAAAGTAAATAATCTTAATTTTCAGTAATCAAACATATGCATTACTTGCAATATGTACATGTAATAAGTCCATTAGAAAAATATAAAAATTTGAACCTGGCAAAAATATATATAATTTTTTAATTATTTTTTCAATCGTAACAAACAACACTTATATTTTGCCATCAATCTCATTTTTAGGTGCTGGCGGGGGGGGGGGGGGGGGGGGGGGGGGGGGGTAAGGTCACCTTTTTTGGTCATCCGTTAGGACAATTTTTTTTGTTTTTAAATTATTATTAAATAAAATAATTGTGGGGGGGGGGGGTCCTCAAAAACACACACACAAAAAAAATTGAGGGGGGGGGGGTTCGACTGTTCAAATGTTTATTCGACCTCATAGATAATAGACAAAATGGGCATTAGACGAACTGGTTGTGGACCTAATGGCAATTCACCAACTGACCAATCATGACATGAGATACAATCAAGGATGGAATAATTTTCAGTGATAATGAAATGCCATGCACGTGTAAACATCATAATCTCAAAAATTTCATTAGAAAATAGAATCATTGAGGTAATGAGAGCAATATGCTGAAACACTTTGTCATTAGATATGGCGTAATCACCATGGAGATAACAGAAATTGATAACATGTCATGAACATTCAAACTTCAGGAAATAAAAGGAATGATTATTAAAGGAAATTTAACCCCCCCCAAAAAAACAAAAAAAGTAGCTCAATCAAATTTGGTGCACATGTATATGAAAGTCCATAATTTAATATTTCAGTTGATGAACATATAACCATGCCTAATGAAGGTGAACTTCAATACTTTGTGTTACTATACATGACTGAAGGCTGCCATTGTTCACAGATAGTGTGAGGCTATGATATTTGGTGATTTTGTTGTTGTTGTCCAATATGTGTAATAAGCATTACAACTGGTCATGTCTATAGTACACATTAATAAGATTATAATACATAC
Source organism: Strongylocentrotus droebachiensis (assembly GCA_035222895.1). Taxonomy (NCBI): domain Eukaryota; kingdom Metazoa; phylum Echinodermata; class Echinoidea; order Camarodonta; family Strongylocentrotidae; genus Strongylocentrotus; species Strongylocentrotus droebachiensis. The sequence goes on from JAVYIG010003971.1 coordinate 21,932, forward strand.
ATACAATGTATCGATTCAATCAGTCAATGACTACAACAAAAACGTTGTTACACAAGTTGTAATTCAGCTGGGCTTAGAATACATTTGAATAGATTATCAAATACACATCATTATTGTTCCTAAAGTCTAAAAGCTGCTTGACATATCGAAATAAATAACTTTTATCAGAATTGTTTCAAATTAACATCTTCTCGAAATCTGCAAAATTGATTTTTCATCTATGTCTCTTCAGACTAAAGCTGCAGGAAATACATAAATATAATTATTTGATTTAGTACATTCCAAAATAGACTTGTTATAAAGTAGTACACATAGACAGTCAATACAGACCAACAGCTGCATACATTTAGACCCTGCTTAGGCCAACAGCTGCATACATTTAGACCCTGCTTAGGCCAACAGCTGCATACATTTAGACCCTGCTTCCATCGGGTATATCCAATGCTCTTACTGTTTCGTTTACATTTGTAATCTCTGCAATAATAGAACAAACATTTGTATTAGGTACTGGTAGGGACTACACAAAACCAGATTTGTATTGATATTATTCATTTGTATTCATTAATTGTGTGTCTGATACTAAATCTGAAGGAAAAAATGAATTACAAAGGGAATGATGATGTTATATATACAGTGGACTGAGTCTTAACTACTCTATTCAAACTTTTTACATTGCTTTTTTTTTATTTTTAAAAACTTAGTATTTATTACATGTTGTTGCCAATCCATGAAAAAACTAAATAATCTTCATTTGTGTTTGCTCCTGCTACGCTAATCATATTCATGTAAAATATTCATACATAAATGAATATGTAACATTTTGAAAGGTGAACTTATAGTACACCATGTTCTAATGCCATCTATGTTCCATTCTCTATACTATAATAGGAGTAATAATTAAATTACCCAATGTATACAGATACAAACAATTACAATGATTTAAATGGTACAGGCACTGCTTGGCAGCTAATAAGTAAATAAAATCTCTATCCCTCCACGAGTCAGACTAACCATCGGACACACGGAATAAGAAGAGAATCGTCCGGTCTAGGATGAGATCCAATCACTGCGATACATTTCTTTCACATCAAGATGTTTCCTGAAGAAATTCACGATTTTTCTCCAGGCAAATACCTGGTCTTTCGTTCCCTGCTTGGTATCACTGCCACCGTAGTCAGTGAAGTATACTGTTTGATTTTAAGGTAAGATACAGAAATAGATAGAAATCAATCTCTGATATAAGCATAAGAGTTGGAATGCAAAAGTGGGTGACAAAAAAGTCCTGAAGACATTGTTTCCATTTCTATAAACAAATCCTTTAAAAGAAGTGATATTTTCACAAAAGTAGAGAATCCTCCCTCCACTGACTCCAATGTACACGTATATGCGTGGTATATTCCATAACTTTGAAAAGCCTAAATGCTCTGAAACCTACGGTACTATGAAAGTAATCAATGGTTATTCAAAGGATGAGATGAGGTAAACCATGGCAAATTTTGTTTCTCCCCTTTTTTATGTAGTAAATGAAAGCCATATGTGGATGAAAAAAGTGGCTGCACGTAACAATGGTCCTACGGTATACGAACTGATTTTATATGTGTGCTATAAGGTAAAAAATGTGAAGTCCAGTTCACTTACTGTGAAAAAGTTTCTAGCACCGTTATTTCAATAATTTCAGATTGAAATTTCTTTAGAATTTTCAATAACAAAAAAAAAAAACTTTGTACACACATGCCCACATACATATACACTTGAGTGAACAGGGAAAGCCTAATACTTACATTTAGGAGGTTGAAGTGTGGTTGGATCGTAGAGGCTGGAGACGGTGTTGATCGTTTGGTATGGGACCTCCAAAAAGTGACCTGTTCCTGGCAGTAGCTCAAACTCTACCAAATGACCCTTGCCAGCTCTCTCCAAACGATCTCTCAGCTACAAGTCAATAACACAAAGGTTGAGATAGAGTTACAGTATTCTTTGATAATGAGTTTCAGTGTTCTTTTCCTCTACAAACTTTCAAAAATAATGACAAATGATATCCATTTTATTGAAAGAACATGTCTGAGATTAGAACCCACAGAATGCCATGTAAACTCTTTTAAGGTTATTTTTTCCTAGGTCACAAAATCAGGGAGGCATTAGATACCCTCAAATCTGAAACATATTTTAGGTCTCTTTTCACTGCATGTAAAGATTTTAAGCCTAATTAATGTATGCCTCAAATGTATAGAATTTTGTTTTGTTTTTTGAAAAGCATAATTCTATTCACTTTATCCACAAGATTGTTTACTATGTTATAAAGTTGCCCATTTGTACCATAGCATGTAATCATGTGCTTCCTTATCTGCATGTATATTTATTTATTTATTGATTTATGCATGTTCACAATTTCACAATTCATTGACGTTAACATCACATGAAAAAGAATATAATATAACAAATCTTTTCAATTTTACAATTCATTTGAATTGACTTCACGTGAAAAAGAATATAACAATGTGTTATCAAAGACTATTATACAGTTTAAAGAATGAACATACACAAAGGTGATGAAAAATTTCTAAAGTTATATGGCACTGGTTTTTTTAACTATGACCAAATAGCTTAATGACCCTTTGACAGCCTGAAACTTTACAAAGATAAAGAATTATAAATCAGTTACAACTTTTTCTTGTAGCATGGACCTAGGTTAACCTCCCATAGCTTAACGAAAAATATTCAGCGTTGCTTTATGTGCATGAGGTATCCCTGAACAGCCAATTGTTTACGGAATTTTGTAACAAAATTGACATACCTTTTTGGTTGGAGCCGAAAAAAATATATACCCACAAGCAATATGTTTTTTTTCTATTGATGATTAATGAGCATGGGTGGATCTTAAAGAAAGTTAACAGTAATCTGAATTAACTCCTGTATTTTGATAGAACAGTGCTATTGAAAATGGTGTTTCGGACGTTACATTTTCCGTAAACAATGTAGGCCCTCATTTAACCCACTAGAACAATCATTTAATGAGATTGTTTATGGTTTGAATAAGCTTAGTAGTTACTCCAAGTCATTAAATTAAAAGAAAATATAATTTAATTGTAGTAGCGCTTATATTATAAATATATTCAAGATTTGAAAAAGTTGTCTCATTTTCCGTAAACAATTTTGTAACGTCCGAAACAACTTTCAATTTGAAGTAGCAGAAAATATATGAACTGCAGGACCTATCTTTCGTAACATTTTTTAAACATTTCATGGCGGCTACCCACCAAAAAAAAGAAATTTGCAATACATCATTACAATACTATTTTATAGTTAAAACCAATTTTCCGTTAACAGTTGTAACGTCCGAAACAAATGTAACGTCCGAAACAAAAAATACCAAATAAATGATGATAATCCATATTTGAGGGTATCTGGAGTGAATAAATCATTAAGAAATAAGTTATTATAAGTCTTAACACAAGTCAAAACACAAATCAGGTCTTTCAAATCCAATAATTTTGTGTAAACTCAAGAAGGGTGTTTCGGACGTTACACTATTTGATTGTTAACACATAGTTTGCAAATGTCAACTAATTATCGATCATATGTGCAAGTTACGATTTCACAATGCACACTCCTGTTAAAAACACTATTTTGATAATATCATTTAGATCTAAATATAGAAATATGAAGAAATATGATGCAAAAAAATCAAATTTTCCGTAAAATATCTAAATTTTCTGCAAAATTGACTTATAAAACATAAATATTGAAGCCACACTTTGTGGTGCAAGGCATTCCTGGCTGCTTTAGTATATCCTTAATTGTAATTTATCAGAAAAAATCTCAATAAAAGTGACTCATAAAAATTATTCAGCCATTTTAACAGCACTTTCTGTTATGCTGTTAGCACGTTTCGGATGTTACATTAAACTGTTAACAGACATTTTCATACTTTAACTAGTTCAAATGAGGGGCAAAGATAGATGTGAGAATAGCAAATTTCAATTTTTCAACCTCTCCTCTTGCTATTTACATTGCTGTGTGTTTGCAAATCATCACGTTTTCATTTTTACAGAGGTTGTTCCAAATTATGTCATATAACCAAAGATTGTATGGTCAATCTAAACTATTTGGTAGGTTACAAAAGCTCAAAATCACCCACTTAAGCAATACCCACTGTACATGTACATGACACGGGTATGATACAGGTATATAAAGTTGATAAAATCAAGCAAATTAAAAGGTTTTTCTAAAAAATTTATGGGAAATATGGATTTTCATTTGAAAATACCTTTTAAAAAGGGCACTCAGTACACGTAACTAATCTTTGTAGAAAGTACATACATGTATAAAAGAAAAGGGCATTACCAGTAATACCTTATTTAATGATCCTAAACATATACATGTAGTATCTTCCTCAAATGTATGCATACATACAAAATGTATAAGCTAGTGTAGGGATTTATTTTGAACTTCTGAAACTCCCCTTCATATCCATGATAAACATGATTCATCCCTTTCATATTAATAGGTCATCCCTCATTCACATTCACCCTTTTCATCCACCATCCTTTCATCTGTCTATCTCTCTCTCATTGGTTTCAATGTTCACCTGATGCAGTCAAGCTTATATAGTATAATTTACATATACTATGAATATTCAATATATACCCTTTGTTTATGTTTGAATATTCAAGAATACTTTGTGATGTTGATTTATACTTGTATGGGACTATATGAATATTTATTGATTTATTCTACTTTGCATGGAATGTATGTGGAATGCTACATAGAATGCTGTAATGCTTTTACACATTAAAACCTGGTCAGTTAGCTAGTAGTTATCAATCCTACAACATGTCTGCTGGACTGCCTCTGTATTAAGAGTGCTAGGAATTATCTGTTAGAACCGCAACCCTACACTAGTGTGAAATATAAATGGGCTGTCCGTTTTTTTTTTGTTTCCTCTACGAAATGTCAAAGTTGGGGGTGCGGCGCTGCGGCCTTATCGCCGGCAAATACGGTACATGTTTAACCTACACTGTATATTGTTTGTCACCTGTAATATAGGCACAGCAAGAGTTAAGATCTATCAACCAACCAACCGACCAACCAATCAACCCATCCATTCATCAATCGGTCATCAATTAAATAAATAAATAAATACTTATTTAAGAGCATTAAAACATATTGTCGTTTGAAACAGCCTCCTAATACAAATAGTGGTAAAGGATGATTGTTACTACAGTAGTATTATAACCTAAAACATACACAATTTTAAAATACATCAAAATGTCTCATTCTCGAGATGTACATACATTAGGATTCACTTATTTCTTATTACCGTACTTACATGACTGGGGGTACTTTTTTATAGTTTTATTTTTTTAAAGATTTGTCAATGTTTCAGTGCTTACATACATGTATGTGTTAGTGATATTATTGAATGACACACTATATAGTTGAAGGCAAAGAACATTAGCAAGCTGTTTAAACATCTATATTGTAGAGTTTGTAGAAATTGATGATCTCATTGAAATGTTAACATCGTGTAACATCCGAAACAAACCATAGTATACATTTCACACTGTTGTTCATAACATGCAATAAAGAGTATGTTTCTAAGTGAATTTTCTAAGGAGTTTTGATGACTGCAATTGCTATTAGCTCATTAATTCACTCTGTTAGATCACATAAGCATTTTAAACTACCGGTACACGTTCTTGAAATGAATAATATACCTTACATAAATTGAGTGGTCGATGAAGACAAACTTGGTATACATGTATGTGCTAAACTAATTAAAACTGCACAATTTTTTTTCATAAATGTTACAGAAGTATTTTTCTGCAAACAATTAATGTAACTGAGGTCAATAATACCTAAAGAAAAGCAATTAACTTGAATAAAGTTATAATGTTAACAGTGTGTAACGTCCGAAACATCAGTGGTGTGCCATATGAAAATTATTAGGCAATGCACTGTTTCCCAATTTTTTTGCATGTATTTACCTTATATCATCAGTTGTTATAATAAAATAAGTTTGACTTGAGAAAAAAGCATTTTACCTATTGAAATAAAAACTTGTTATTGTCAAAACCCTAATTTAGAGCTATTTTTCACTTTCAAGGGATACAAAATCTGTATTTTTCAAGATAAAAACTCAACAATTTGCATGAATAATCTCTGAAACATATTCTTAAAGACCCAACATATTTAAAGGTGTAGTTAATAGCAAATGAGTTTTATATCACAGTTATTAGATATGCTATAGTTCACAATAAAATTGTAAAAACTCTAAGTATTCATATCTGGTGAATAAATAAGGAGATAGATTAAGGTCCAGAATTTGCATTTCTCAAAAATATGATTAGTCCTGATCCTAAAAATACAAGTTTGAAGTGAGTAAACATAATTTCATTTTGGACCCATTTGTGGACACATTTGGTATAAGTTAAAAAAACCAGTGCCATATATAAATATAGATACCATAAATAATTTTTCAAATGTTATTCAAATAGCATAAATATTTTTTAACTCTAATTTAGATCTCATAAATTATTATTCAAATCTTTTTTAGATACATTACCATAACATATTTTTCGAATTCTGATATGATATCTTTAATCATTTTTCAAATTAGAGTACCATCTCTTTCATGCCAAGAACTACATCAAAATGGCACTGTCACTCATGAATTACTTACCTCAGTGGTTGCCTTCAATGATGGCATATGGTGATCATCCGCATGAGCAAACATGAGTAATGGACAGTCTAAATTCTCCTCCTGTTTACAGCATGAAGAAAGCAAAGATGATGTATTAGAATAAATTCAATTGATGGATGTCAATGTTCTTCATATGTATACACACCAGGCTACGTAAAGGGAAAACCAATCCTTTTAATAACTTCAGTGGTATGGAAGCAAAAAAACAAGAGAAACAAAATGACGAAATGTATAAATAAATCAGGCCAATAATGAGGGTGCAGCTTTGGCGAAGGACCAGTCTCCATAGGTAATCACTCTTGTCAAGTTGTCATATATAGAATAAAGTGCTTGACATTTGGTGCTCCATTAATCATTGGACTTTGTTAAAGTTGAAACAATTAAATTAGTCCATTCTCTTAAACATGAACCTTTGAATTGGAATTGTTTTGAAAATAGAAAGATAATTTTATCAAAATAGCTTTGAATTTCATTCACAGAATCATACAGGCTATGTTCACATCAGACTACCATATCTAATTCATTTCATGTAAATTTACCAGACAAAAATTGGCGCTTTGCGATTTTTTGGCAAGATCGATGAAATTCTCACTCTCTGTATCACTCTTAAGTGAGATCCAGCTCTTGCCGTTCTCATCTGTCCAGGTCGTTGAGTACATCTCCATTGGGCTGCAATCAAAAATGATAAATTTAGACACACATACTGCAGAAAATTGGAATTATCCCTATTACAGTATGTGGGTTTTTATGGAACTACAATACTTAGTCCAAAAGCTTGTTCAAAGCAAAAAAATCAATAAAAAAAAACACAGTTAAAAATATATATCTTTCCCTAACATATTTACAGAACTAAGACAAACTGAAGAGGTAATATTGTATTTGTATAAAACTATAAATGATAATAAATTTGTTAAAAATTAAAATTAAATATCAAATTTGGGACGATCCTTGGATTTTCAGAAAATGTGGGAAGAGGGAGATTTCCTAACTTCACTTTATCCATTCAGGAATTCTGCTGGCCTTCTCTAGGCCTAAAAAAAAAAAAAATCAGTGGGGATAGGAGAAAAAAACAGGGGAGGGGGCGTATTTTCTTATGAGTCAGCTCTACTCCAGGCTCTTAAAGGTAATACAAAGTTTTGGGAATTTTTGAACATTGGGTGGATAGTGATTCTTTACCATTTTGATATATTTGGATGCCCCTGTGGATGTATAATAAGCACTAGAAAAATTAGCCCCTAAAACACTTCTGCTTTCGAGAAAAATTGAATATAAAAATTTACCGGTGCTCCCGGTAAATTTGGATAAATTTCAAATAGCGCCTATGGCCGTACAATGTTAGCTGCGACCATGAAAATCTCAGAATATGTAGTTGTGATAAATAATTTCCAAACGGGAATAGCTAATCGGTCGATTTTAGTCAAGAAACATTGTTTTATAGTTTAATTAATATCTTTACCTTGAGAGGGAGCTATACAACATAAAGAATTATTCTTTACAATTTCAAAACTTTAGACTCGTTTTCAACGGCGACAGCGATCACTTAATATTGTAGGATCGCATTTGCTTCCACTATGTTCATTTGAACCAAATTCATGACCCCATACCAAAACTTTGTATTACCTTTAAGAGGGCTTTTCCAATAATACATCTGTGCTCTTTATCAAGCTCTACCATAGAGGCTAGGTGGCACTTACCCTGCAGGTTTGAGTAGACTCCCATCCAGGTTTTTCCATCCAACATTCACACTCAGTATATCAATAAATCCAGCTGCAACCATGCACTTGACTGGCAGATCAAGTCTAGTAGCAGCATGAAGCATCATTGCCCCTCCATAGCAGGAAGATGTCATTCCTATCCTGTTCTCATCTAGCCGGGGATGTGCTTTGACAAAATCTATGATGTCCTAAAAATATACAAATACAGATATACATATAACTATCAGACCTCTTTGAATAAGGCGTGCATAATCATAACATTTAGATTAATTCATAGCTAAAGATATTGTAAGGTTTGCTCATACTCGGTTACAACATAAGATGCCCAACTTTGTTAAATTTTTGTTCATCTATGTAGAATCAAGTGAAATATGTTTTAAATTGATAAGGGGATATATATGCATAAATAAAGAGATCCTTAATATAAAATATAACTTTGATAAAAAGGTAATTATCTCTAAAATAAAAGTGGCAAGAGTACTTTTTCAAAACTCACAATGAATGCTTGACTGTCCATGTATACATATTCCTCTTGACTTTTGAGCCTGCGTGGCATGAAGTAATCAAAGGCAAAGACAGCAAACCCATGAGAAGCTAGCGTGGCTGCACGGTCGACAACTAGATTGGTGAGAAGACCTCGGATGTCAATAATGAAAGGTAGTGGATCTGATGATCCTAGAGTGGAAAAAAAATGAAAAACAAACATTATTGCCAGTAAAAATGTTTAATTCAACGATTCGGGAAAATGATGCAAAAGTACAAGTGACAGAAACCAATTAAATTAAATTCATAATAATAATAATAATAATCTTTAAAGAGAAGGTTGAGTTCTGGGAAGAGGTGAAAAATAATTTGTGAGCGTTATCATTGTTGTTATGCAAGTGTGGAAGAACATCAGATAAAAACATGTTCCCTGAAAAGCATGGCTCTTCAAATGCCTTCATATTCTAAATATGTCATGTAACATCGTAAAAATCGGGATCGATTTTTACGCCACATGTTCGTGTAGTCCCATATACATCTTTCTGGGTACAGTGCTTGTAACGATACCAAGACTTGGGCAAATTTCTTATAATTTTGATGATTCCAGAACCTTGCAATGCACACAAATACTTATATGCTAGATGATCAACCATTTCTGGTCGATTCCACACCGTTTCTTTCAAAATGCAATCGCATGACCAGAACTCAACTTCATCTTTAAAGTCCACTCCAAATTTTATTAAGTTAAACCGAAATTGGAAATTCTTTTTGCCCAATTGATTGTGAGCCTGGCAGCCACTAAGCAGCGCTAGATCGATGTTGCTCTATCCCTTATTGTTGAACGCCAAACAAGGTAGCAGCAACTCCTGGGGTTCGAACCCACGACCTCCCGGTTTTGAGGCGGACGCTCCACTGACTGAGCCAACACACCGGGATAAACACACACACACACATGTAAAAACTAAAAAGAGTTGTGTGTAATTATTAGAGCATACTTTATGCTAGACTGAATTTTCCTCTCTTTAGAGGAGCCGACCCTACCCAAATCAGAGGCTAACGAACGGAAGAGATAGAAAATTCGGTCTAACTTTATGCTTGATACTTAATATACAAATCTGCTATGGTATATGCCTTTAACTCAATTTCCAGTCATTTCTTTTCCATTTTTTTTAATAATATGACATTAGTACTTTTTATCAAGCATTAAAGTATGTGATTATTTGCTATGAATATTTTTATATTTTACACTGTATTTACAGAGGTTTCCATAAAGTACAATGCATTTAAACATACCTCTTTGTTTAGGCAAGAAGAGTACCCCTTCTGCCTCGCCCATCTTAACTGGCATCCTTTCAACATAGTCCGCTAAGAACATTCTTTCAACTGATGTAGAGGTGATGACCTTCTCCTGACCTTCGTCTCCATCGATGAGCTCAAGTGTGTAACTGAAAGGCGTTGTGACATCCCATTTGACCAACCGAGGGTATTTGTGGACCACCTCTGGGACCGGTTCCATGGCTAAGAAGAGGCCCATTGGTTCAATACCCTCATAGCTACCTCCGAGTGATGGTTCCTTTTGAACTATTCAGAGAAAATGTAATGTTAGACAATTAAGTAAAGTATGCAGGATGCTATATTGCTACACAAGCAGCAGAAAACTTTGTTGCATACTTTTAGGGCATCATGATTTAACATTATGCTTTTCCCTCAATACGACTTTGAAAATTGTCCATGTATGTATACATAAAGTCAGCCGATGAGAAAAATAAAATGGTATTTACAGATAGTTGCTCATGTATGATCGATTATGGACCTACAAACCTCTTACTTTGCCGTCTGCATCAGCTTTGTAGTGAGCTCTTGACTCAAATCTGTACTTCCCATTCTCTGTGTAGACATGAGCTTTGAGAGTGACCAGTTGCCCTGGGGACAACCCATTTGCCTCGATGTTGACAACCTCATCACACAAGCTGGACTCTGGATGCACACTGAGGGTAGGATTAGTTGGTCCTGTACTACTGCATCTGGAGGATGCTACTCTGGGAACCGATGCCGATGATGTATACATTTGAAGTTGTCCACTAGTAGCCCTACCAGCGACAGTCCTCAGGAGAGTCTGTAGCCTGGCTAATGCTGCCATGTTGATAGTTTTATTAGTTGCCAATCTTCAGAAACCTTTCAGAATCTTGGTAAGAATCAAGAACAAAACAATTGATAAATACACCTTGGATATACAGTACTTAAAAAAACAATTTCAGTAAAATATTTTGAAATAAAAAGTTCAAAATAATGTCACAATCTTTCTTTCCTGTAGTAAGCTATAAAGGTCTCTTCTATCAAATGACACACAAACACCCCCCCCCCAAAAAAAAAAAAAATCAGAGGCAATGGGGCCAAAATATATGAGTGGGGAAGGGAGGAAAACAGAATAATTGTAGGCTAATGAACATTTAATAGTTTGCTTATCACATAGTTAACATAGCTGATGCTCCCCATTTCCATATATAAATATTGGATCTACAAAAGAAAAAAATCATTATCTTTCAACTTAATGCTTGTCATAACCAACAATGAGATCCACCATGGCCATTGGGATGCCGTGATCATTGCTGTTTGTACTTTTAAGTTATCTCTGAAAAGTCTTATGTCAACTCCAGAGTCAAAATAAAGAGGGAAAGACGAAATTGTGTTAGTGAATGGTGAACAAGTAACAGCAAGCAATGGCATTGCTGAGGCTTTCAATGCTACTTGTTCAAGTGTCTTCACAAAAGAAGATGCTATCATTATATGCCAGCACCAGAGTGGCAATACAGTGGACCACGCTTGTCAAATGTAGAAATCACGCTACAAATAGACGAGAAGCAGCTAGAAACTCAATGTCTACAAATCTGCTAGCCCTGATGGATTCCACCCTAGAGTGTTGGAAGAATTATCAAGAGAGATAAGTTGCCCCCTGGCAATTATTTTCCAGAGGTTGCTAAGCACTGCACAATTACAATACAATTGTATACCGTATATACCAACGAACATACCAACGAACAGGCAGGCCTGCGTGCATAAAGTTGATAACTGTCGTCCAGTCGATAACTTCACGCACGCTCGCACGCCCGCGCCCCTTCATCGGTACGGTATTTATGCAATTGTATTGTAATTGTGCAGCGGTTTGCCGTGAAACCTGTGAGAAAGTCAAGTGTATATTATAATGTCTTCGTTTTTAGGAAAAATACTCCCCCCCAAAATACGAAAATTGACACAAACCAAAAGGGGTAAGAAATATAACGACTTTATATCATGACCATTATCTTTGAACAATTGATGAAGATTAAACTTAAAAGTTAAAGTGATTTCTTGCAAATCTTGGTATGTTTTACTAGGTATCTCCACACCGGAGTTACAGGTCAAAAATGGATACGAAAGTACACTAGCGCCAAATTACCTACTAAGTTTCACCAAGGAAGGCTGAGCTGAGTTGAGTGCATTCTTCTGAGACACCCCAGCTCCAGGCAAGGCCCCATAGACGGCCGACGGTGGATGTGCTCCAGACCTCCTCGCCGCTCCGCCTCGGCTCCACGCAGCCCAACAATGCAAATGCAATACACAAGACGACCCCAGCAGACGACCAGCGGCGGCCCCTATTCGGATATCACATAAATGTTGTTATTCCTCCGATTATTCTGAAGATTAGTGGTTGCAAAGTCTTGCAGTACGTGAATGACAAAGGGACAAAGTTTAGAGTTAACCGCGGGGGGTGAATTTGTAATTTGTTGCGAGAGTCGAGGCCCGGCCTCGAGCTCGAGGGATTATTATATCTCCACCTTCAAAATCAAATGTCAGGTGACGTTCCAGCTGTCTTTGTCACGTGACTACAACAAGGCGTTTCTTGAAACGGACCTAGCTAAATATTTTGGTTGACTGAGCTGAGCCGAGTTTGGCATCATCTTTGCCCTCAGTGCCCTGGTATAGCTAAGCTGACTTTACCGAGATCTGGAGAAAGTTGTGGATACGCCTTTATGAATTTGTTAAGAGTAAGTTTGAGGATGTTTCTTACCTGGAAGGCTGGATTCTGTATTACTTGAATTATTCCATTTAGTACCTCGTCCGGCCTCACTGGCGCTCGCGCGGATCGCGCTCGCTCGTGCATCTCCTCGGCCTGGGGTTCGTTTCATATGAAACCAAACTCCATGACATGACCATGATGATGATGATGACAGTCATAATATGTCGGCGACCTATCTACGACGGAGATGTCAGGAAGTGGATAATCCGTCATAACCAATCAAAATAAGACCGCGAATTTTGCTCAAGTTATGAAAACATTTTTTATTTGTATTTTTTATGACTCATGAGTCATGATCATACTCATACTAGTACTAGTAATAGTAGATAAATTTACTCATAGACCCCGTTCTCATTCACTTCGTTGGAGCGGTCTAACTAAGACCCGTTCCTCAGGAGCAGTTCTTAGCACAATTTAGGTGAGTGAGAACGGTCAAAGTGGTCCAGGAAGTGGACTTCTGGACCGCTCCAGAAGACCACCTCGGGAGGTGGTCTTGAGGAACTGGTCTTATTAAGAGCGGTTTGGACCGCTCTAACGTGCAATGTGAACGGAAGCGTACTTTGACCGGAAGTGAGCTAGTGACGTTCCGTGCGAAACATGTAGTACGGTACATACGGTTTGTATTCCGCGCGTGAAAAAATTGACCTGCTGACCTGAGCTGCCATAGCAACAAGACCACTTTGACTCGTGGAGCGGTTTGAGCCATAAAAAACTGCTCGGAGTGTGAACGCTCGCAAACCGTTCCTCAAGACCCGTTCCTCTGGAGCGGTCTAACTAAGACCACTTTCAAAGTGAGTGAGAACGGGGTCTTAGTCATAGAATCTAACTCCAGGAAACTCTGGAGTTAACTACAATCTAGATCTAGTTTTAACATTTATTTATCAAATAGGGTCTAATCTAGGTCTATTTATTTGATATGATTTGTATCAAGATAAGATTAGACTTGAAAATGGAAATGTCTAGATTACTATGTACTAGAGAAATACCTTCACGAAGATTGTCGTCATTCTAATGGGTCCGTAATTACAGACTGTTTGATCTTCAGCAATTTTTCTATACCCATGTAGAGTCTTACATGTATACAAATGATATTTGTCTTCTTAACTCAGTAATGACAATGTTTTAAAACCTTACAAGAACAGTTTTTTATGCTGTTATAATGATTTTATATTAACACCAAGAAGAACTGATAACTGATAAGTGAAATGAGGGTTTGAAGATCAGGCAATAATAAGTTTTAAAATAAAATTTCAGTATTAATTTTTTGAATATTCCTTCTACTGTGCGAAAAATCCTGAAAGGAATTCTCAAACCACAAAGATATTTATGGTTTTCTTCGAAGGCGTCACTGTGCAACACCCTCTAACAGTAAATTCTCCCAACCATTTTTTAAATTTTCGCCACCATTTTTCCATGAAAATAGGACATCAGACAGGCTTTTTAAAATCTTTCAACACTTAAATGTCTGGAATGGTATATAGTCATATAGATTATTATAGAACCAACTTATCGCTTTGTGATTTACATTCACCCAAAATGTAATCAAATTGTTATGATATAGTTGGAAGAATTAAGGAATCGATCAGATCAGTTTTCCCCAATTTTTATCATTAATAATGGTCTGTTTTCACTCAAACTTTCAGATTATCTTTAATTCTACATTTAGCATTGAAGTCACTACCTTAGCACCATTTTCTCTCATCCGAACAATGTTACCAAGTCCCTTAATTTATAGGGCAAGTCCACTCCAAAAATAACTTACTTTCAATAGAAGCAGAAAAATCAGACAAACCAATAAAAAAAAGTTTGTTTCGGTTGGTTCCATCACCTTTTGCCGATATCATAGTTAGTGAGAAATGGGGAATTTTTCTGCAAAAAATAGACAGAATTTTAAGTAGATCTACCTTGTATAATTTAATTTCAATATCTAGTCATGCTACACTTAAACATTAAAAAGATGTATAGAGTCCACCCTGAACATATTTGTTCACATCTCAGTTTACTGGCTTTCACTTCCTTTCAAAGGGCGTAATTCCGGCATATTTAGTTCCTTGTCATCACCATAAAAGGGCAAGTCACTCCACAATAACTTACTTTCAATAGAAGCAGAAATATCAGACAAACCAATCGCTGTATACACCAACAAATGTTTTTGCGTTGCCAATTTAAAATTTCTTTTACGATAACAATTAAATTTAGTATACTAAGGTGCACCCACAGAGTTCACTGAACATCGAGCTTCGGCCTGGGTGCACCGCTCTTTTTAAACACTAATCACTATTATTAAAAATAGTAATCAGCGCCCCCCCCCAAAAAAAAAAAAAAAAGTCTTTCTCCCTTTCTCCCTTTCCCCCTCTTTTATTTCGTCCCCATTACCCCCTCCCCCACTCCTGGATCTGCCACTGATTTTGTGTGTGTGTGTGTGTGTCATTTGATAAAAGAGACCTTTATAGCTAATTACTACAGGTAAGAAAGTTCCTGAAATAATTTTGAACTACATGTATTTTTTTCAAAATATGTTTCTGAAATTGTAATCTTTTTTTGAGATGTACTGTATATCCAAGGTCTATTTATCAATTGTTTTGTTCTTGATTCTTACCCAGATTCTGAAAGGTTTCTGAAGATTGGCAACTAATAAAACTATAACATATGGCAGCATTAGCCAGGCTACAGACTCTCCTGAGGACTGTCGCTGGTAGAGCTACCATCTCATCCAGTGGACAACATACATCATCGGCATCGGTTCCCAGAGTAGCATCCTCCAGATGCAGTAGTACAGGACCAACTAATCCAACCCTGAGTGTGCATCCAGAGTCGAGCTTGTGTGATGAGGTTGTCAACATCGAGGCAAATGGGTTGTCCCCAGGGCAACTGGTCACTCTCAAAGCTCATGTCTACACAGAGAATGGGAAGTACAGATTTGAGTCAAGTGCTCACTACAAAGCTGATGCAGACGGCAAAGTAAGAGGTTTGTAGGTCCATAATCAATCATACATGAGCAACTATCTGTAAATACCACTTTTTTGTTTCTCATTGGCTGCTCTCATTTATGTATACATACAGGTTTGATCAAAAGTCGTATTGAAGGATCATACATGATGCCCTAAAAATATGTAACAAAGTTTTCTATTGCTTGTGTAGCATAGCGTCCTGCAATTTAATTGTCTAAATTACATTTTCTCTGTGAATAGTTCAAAAGGACGCATCACTAGGAGGGAGCTATGAGGGTATTGAACCAATGGGCCTCCTCTTAGCCATGGAACCAGGCCCAGAGGTGGCCCACAAATACCCTCGGTTGGTCAAATGGGATGTCACAAAGCCTTTCAGTTACACACTTGAGCTCATCGATGGAGACGAAGGTCAGGAGAAGGTCATCACATCTACATCATTTGAAAGAATGTTCTTAGCGGACTATGTTGAAAGGATGCCAGTTAAGATGGGCGACGCAGAAGGGGTACTCTTCTTGCCTAAACAAAGAGGTATGTTTAAATGCATTGTACTTTATGAAAACCTCTGTAAAAACAGTGTAAAAAATAAACATATAAATAGCAAATAATCACATACTTTAATGATTGATAAAAAGTATTATATACCTCACTTTAGAAATCCAACCATCTGATTGGTCTAAATTGGAGTCGTGATTTTAGCCATTCCCGTAAAGAGACGTAAAATGCCAAAACCGGTCAATAGTATTTTGAAAAACACCCTAGGGCACTGTTCAAAAGGCTATTGACCGGTTTTGGCATTTTATGTATATATGCGTGCTATCTCAATTGGAAGGATTTAAGCACACAAACTCGAGTGGTGCGTGATCAGACAACCTATTAAGACTAGCTCTCGATAGCGTAAACAAACTTGATTACCATGATTGGTAAGTCGCACATGTATTCTATGACCCTTTTCGGTATATAAAAGTTATAATGACTGCTTTAATATTCGAGTCATATTTGTTTTTATAGGCTCTCGGGGAGGTTACATCATGCTATCACCCCTCGGCACGCCTCGGAGCGATAGCACGATGTAAACCTCCCCTTGAGTGTATAAAAACAACTATGTCTCTCATAGCAGTCATTATTAGTATACTAATGTCATATTATTTAAAAAAAAGAAAAAAAGAAATGACTGGAAATCGAGTTAAAGGCAAACTATAGCAGATGTGTATGAAGTATCATGCATAAAGTATGCTCAAATAAGTTTTTTAATTTTTGTGTGTGTTTATGAATTGAATTGAATTGGTTTCTGTCATTTTAACTGGCAATAACGTTTATTTTTTAATTTTTATTCCACTGTAGGATCATCAGATCCACTACCTTTCATTATCGACATCAGAGGTCTTCTCACCAATCTAGTTGTAGACCGTGCAGCCACGCTAGCTTCTCATGGGTTTGCTGTCTTTGCCTTTGATTACTTCATGCCACGAAGACTGAGGAGTCAAGAGGAATATGTTTACATGGACAGTCAAGCATTCCTTGTGAGTTTTGAAAGAGTACTCTTGCCACTTTTATTTTAGAGATAATTACCTTTTTATCAAAGTTATATGTTATATTAAGAATCTCTTTATTTATGCATATATATCCCCTTATCAGTTTATAACATATTTCACTTGATTCTACATTATAACATAGATGAACAAAACTTTAACAAAGTTGGGCATCTTATATTGTAACTGAGTATGAGCAAACCTTACAATATCTTTAGCTATGAATTAGACTGATATTGTGATTATGTATGCCTTGTTCAAAGAGATCTAATGGTAATCCATTTTATTTTCTGTATTTGCATATTTTTAGGACATCATAGATTTTGTCAAGGCACATCCCCGGCTAGATGAGAACAGGATAGGAATGACATCCTCCTGCTATGGAGGGGTAATGATGCTTCATGCTGCTACTAGACTTGATCTGCCAGTCAAGTGCATGGTTGCAGCTGGATTTGTTGATTTACTGTGTGTGAATGTTGGATGGAAAAACCTGGATGGGAGTCTACTCGAACCTGCAGGGTGAGTGCCACCTAGCCTCTATGGTAGAGCTTGATAAAGAGCACAGATGTATTATTGGAAAAGCCCTCTTAAGAGCCTGGAGTAGAGCTGACTCATAAGAAAATACCACCCCTTTTTTTCTCCTTCCCCCGCTGATTTCTTTTTAAAGGCCTAGAGAAGGCCAGCAGAATTCCTGAAAGGATAAAGAGTATAGTTAGGAAATCTCCCTCTCCCCACATTTTCTGAAAATCCTAGGATCGTCCCAAATTTGAAACATCAAAAATAAAAAAATATAGGTACATTTTAAACAAATTTATTATCATTTATAGTTTTATACAAATGGGGCCAGTCACCACGAAATGAGTCCAGTGTCGCATTAGCTCAATCGTAGTAATAGCGATGTATAGTGTGTATGTACTGAAAATTGACCCACCTACCACATTTAAGATTTTTCCAAAAATCGACTTATTATTTCTTTGTTTGTTGAAAGTTTCATTGAAATCGAATGATGGGAAGTGTGTTGTTGCTATGTTGTTGTTGACCATACTATAATATGTTACGCATCATTAACTTTACACCTAATTATCTCAAAACTGGGTAATCCCATTGTTATAAAGTCCAATTAGGTTTTTGTTCATATTTCTGGATATAATTTATCAATTTTAATGTGTGACCCCTTAATTTAAAGCTTACTTAATGTAGATTCATATAATACTTAAAAACAGGAATAATTTTTTTGCGACACTGGACTCATTTCGTGGTGACAGGCCCCAAATACAGTTTTTCCTCTTCAGTTTTTCTTAGTTCTGTAAATGTGTTGGGGAAAGATAAATATGAAGAAGAAATGCAATATTTATCTTTCAGTTTTACCTTTGGTTATTTATTTTTTTATTTTATAGAATTGTTTGCTGTCAACAAGCTTTTGGACTACCATATGTATTGTAGTTCCAGAAAAAACCCACATAAAAGGGATAATTCTATTTCTCTGCAGAATGTTAGTCTAAATTTATCATTTTTGATTGCAGCCCAATGGAAGATTATGTAAGGACCTGGACAGATGAGAACGGCAAGAGCTGGCTTTCACTCAAGAGTGATACGGATAGTGAGAATATCATTGATCTTTCAAAAAAATCGCAAGACGCCCATTTTTGTCTGGTAACTTTACATGAAATTAATTAGATATTGTAGTCTGATGTGAACGGGGTCCGCTCGATATTCATAAGGACCACTATTCATAAGGACCACTATTCATAAGGACCACAATTCATAAGGACCGCTATTCATAAGGACCACTATTCATAAGGACCACAATTCATAAGGACCGCTATTCATAAGGACCGCTATTCATAAGGACCGCTATTCATAAGGACCGCAATTCATAAGGACCGCAATTCATAAGGACCGCTATTCATAAGGACCGCTATTTATAAGGACCGCTATTCATAAGGACCGCTATTCATAAGGACCACAATTCATAAGGACGGCTATTCATAAGGACCGCAATTCATAAGGACCGCTATTCATAATTTGAGAAAGGGTCATTATTCGTAAGGACAGCTATTCATAATCGAAGAAGGCCGGGGTCGCTATTCATAATATGAGAAGAGGGTCACTATTCATAATACAAAATCGGGGTTGCTATTCATAATACAAATAGCGAATAGCGACCCTCATTCCGTATTATGAATAGGGGCCCTCTTCTCGTATTATTAATAGCGGTCCTTATGAGTAGTGACCCCCAATATAAATTATGAATAGCGCCCCTTCTTCATGTTTATGAATAGCGACCCCGATTTCGTATTATGAATAGCGGTCCTTATGAGTTATGACCCTCAATGTGAATTATGAATAGCGACCCTCATCTCACGTTATGAATAACGGTCCTTATGCCTTTGTGAATAGTGACCACCTTTGCGTTTTATGAATAGCGGTCCTTATGAATAGTGGTTCTTATGCTGTGAACAATTCAAAGCTATTTTGGTAAAGTTTAATATCTTTCTATTTTCAAAACAATTCTAATTCAAATGTTCATATTTAAGAGAATGGACTAATTTGAACTCTGTTTCAACTCTGTTTAACATAGTCCAATGATTTATGGAGCATCAAATGTCAAGCACTTTATTATCCCCTCGCAGACGAAGTCGGAGGGGAGATACAGTACATGTAGTAACGCTGCCGGCCGTCCGTCCGTAACAAATCTGGTTTCCGTTTGATAACTTTAGTAATGTTTGACGGATTTTAATGAAATTTGATATGAAGGTACATTGTATAAAAACACAGCCTAACTTTGATTTTGGAGTATGTAGGTCAAAGGTCATAGGTCATAGCTCATTGAATATGCGAAAAAAAACTAATTATTCGAAAATTTGGTTTCCGTTCGATAACTTTAGTAATGTTTGACAGATTTCAAAGAAATTTAATATCAGGGAAAATGGTATCAAAATACAGCCTAACTTCGATTTCGGAGTAAGTAGGTCAAAGGTCATAGCTCATTAAATATGCGATAATAGCTAATTATGTATCCGAAAATGTGGTTTCCGTTCGATAACTTTAGTAATGTTTGACGGATTTTAATGAAATTTGAAATGAAGGTACATGGTATCAAAACACAGCCTAAGTTCGATTTCGGAGTATGTAGGTTGAAGGTCAAAGGTCATAGCTCATTAAATATGCGAAAATACCTAATTATATATGCGAAAATGTGGTTTTCATTCAATAACGTAATTTGTAATGTTGTTGAGTATGTACATCAAAGGTCACAGCTCATTAACTATGCAAAAATTGCTAAATTTAGGCCATTCGTACCCGGCGAGGGGATGCTACGCTTTGCGTTAACTTGTTTTATATATTATGACAAGAACGATTACCTATGGAGACAGGTCCCTCACCAAAGCTGCACCCGTTCTCTGGACCTCACTTCCTTCTTATCTGAGAAAAATATATTTCCAACAATTCAATACACAACTGAAAACGTATCTGTTTATCTAAAATTTTAGTTTCACTACTTGTAGATTATCTGTTGAGCAGTTATTTATATAACTTGCATATTCATTGTTGTCATGACTTGATCTAAAGTTGTTGATACGTGCGCGTTTTTAGTTCATATACTGTATTTCTAACAAAATGAAAAAATAAAATGAATGCCGTTAAGAAATGAAAAGAAGAAATTGGTTTCATGTTTACATGAATTTAATTGTTTATTGATGACTCAATTATGTTAATTTTTATGGGATGAAGAGGTTGACATTTGGCACTCCATAGTTTAGTGGACTAACTGAACCCACTTACTCAGGATTTAGTTCTGGACTAAAGGGAGTATGGTATGCTTTTGTGAATACTGATCAAAATGCATCTTACCTAGTCTCAATTACCCATAATGATCGACTTATTCCAGAACACATTATGCTTGAGGTAAAATGCTGGCCATTCTATCTAAATTGGGTACCATTATGATTCCATTAACCTACAGCCTGATATTTTCACTGTATAATTTGATCCAGAATGCTATGAATTATACGTAACACATGAGCAGTGAGAGCAAAATTATAGAAAATTTGAGTAGATATCTGTTGCAAGAAAATGCTGTTCATGCATAGGAACAATATGATTGAAAATATTACAAGGGTCGCATTTCCCTTTAAGTAGCCTGGTGGGTAAGCGTATGAAAAATATCTACATCCATCAATGGAATTTATTCTAATACATCATCTTTGCTTTCTTTATGTTGTAAACAGGAGGAGAATTTAGAATGTCCATTACTCATGTTTGCTCATGCGGATGATCACCATGTCCCATCATTGGAAGCAACCACTTATGTAAGTAATTCGTAAGTGACAGTGCCATTTTGATGCAGTTCCTGGCATGAAATAGATTGTAATCTAATTTGAAAATGATTACAGATATCTCATTAGGATTTGAAAAATATTTTACTGTAACGTATTTAAAAATGATTTGAATGATAATTTATGATATCTCAATAAAACTTGAAAAATGATTTATGATATCTCCATAAGATTTTTAAAATGATTTATGGTATCTTATTAGGATTTGAAAAGTAATTTATGATATCTTATTAGGATTTGATTAATAATTTATGAGATCAAAATACGATTTGAAAATAATTTATGTTACTAGTATTTGAATTACATTTGAAAAACAATTTATGGTATCTAAGTAAGATTTGATATTTGAGATTTGATAAGATTTTTGTGATATCTAAAATCAGTTTAGAAATTAATTGATATTCATGTAAGATTTGAAAAATAATTGATGTTTAAAATCTGAATAGGATTTGAAAATAATTCTTGGTATCTATATTTATATATACATGTAGATACAAATAATGACAATTTATGCTCTGAACTTCTGTCAAATTCTGATAAGGAAGCACATGATTACATGCTATGGTACAAATGGGCAACTTTATAACATAGTAAACTAGATGGAATTCGACTGCGCGCAGTCGAAAATGATGCCTCCGTCATAGAGCAATTTTACAAACCGAAACGGAAGAAATTTTTCAAATTCAAGTTCAATTGTAATCCATTAACATGTTCTCAGAATATCGTGATTACAAGCAATTTCTCATATACATATATGACCCTTTGATCTTTGACCTCATGACCCTAAAATCTACTCAGTTCATTGGCTCTGCAAGATTTCCTGAGTTAAATAGTAATCCATCTGTCAGTTCTAATGAGAATGCGTCCACAAGCTATTTTTGCATACATAATGAGCCCATGACCTTTGATCTTATGAACCATTCATTGGCTCTGCAAGATACATAAATGATCTAAGTTTGGCAGGAATCCATCAATCTGTTCTAATGATAATACGATCACAAGCTATTTTTGCATACATAATGAGCCGCATGACCTTGACCTTTACCTCATGACCCCAAAATCTAATCAGTTCATCAGCTCTGCAAGTAACATACATGACCTAAGTTTGGCAGGAATCCATCAATCGGTTCTTGAGATAAGGCGATCACGAGCTGTTTTTGCATACACAATGTGCGCTGTGACCTTTGACCTCGTGACCCCAAAATCTAATCAGTTCATTGGCTTTGCAAGATACATACATGACCAAAGTTTGGCAGGAATCCATCAATCGGTTCTTCAGATAACGCGATCACAAGCTGTTTTTGCATACATAATGAGCCCTGTGACCTTTGACCTTTGACCTCGTGACCCCAAAATCTAATCAGTTCATCAGCTCTGCAAGATACATACATGACCAAAGTTTGGCAGGAATCCATCAATCGGTTGTTCAGATAACGCGATCACAAGCTGTTTTTGCATACATAATGAGCCCTGTGACCTTTGACCTTTGACCTACGTGCTCCAAAATCTAATCAGATCGTCTTCCTATGGTGATACATACTATCCTTAAGTTTGAAGTTTTTACATCTCCAGTGGTTCTTGAGATATCATGATAACAATCTCAATGTATGGAATTTCATAAGTTGACCTCTATGACCCTTGACCTTTGACCTACGTGCTCCAAAATGTAATCAGATTGTTTTCCTATAGTGATACACACTATCACTAAGTTTGAAGTTTAAATCTCCAGTGGTTCTTGAGATATCATGATAACAATCTCAATGTATGGAATTTCATAAGTTGACCTCTGTGACCCTTGACCTTTGACATACGTGCTCCAAAATCTAATCAGATCGTCTTCCTATGGTGATACATACTATCCTTAAGTTTGAAGTTTAAATCTCAAATGGTTCTTGAGATATCGCGCTAACAAACTCAATACAAGGAATTTCATAAGTTGACCTCTGTGACCTGTGACCTTTGACCTACGTACTCCAAAATCTAATCAGATCGTCTTCCTATGGTGATAAATACTATTCCCGAGTCTTAAGTTTAAATCTTAAATGGTTCTTGAGATATTGTGATAACGGTCAAACGGGACGGACGTACGGACGTACGGACGGTACTACTCACGACAGTATGCTTGTGAGATTTTTGTCTTGTGTGTCTGGAAAAAGGGGTATCTTGTGTGTCTTTTCATTTTTTCCTTCTAAAGACTACTTGTGTGTCTTAATTCCCAACTTCTTGTGTGTTTGTCTAAAACTAAATGAAAATGCATCATGTGTGATTTTAATACAATATGTGTTGAGATTGGTTTCTAAAATTAAAATTAAGGCTTGCATGCCCAAAAGACATTATTGTCTACCTCTATCCAAGTCAGGAAAATTAAGGCTTGTGTCCCGCAAAAACACATCATTTATCCGCCTAAGTCGTGAAAATTGAGGCTTGTGTGGCAGAAAAGACGATCAGCTACCCTGTCCAAGTCAAGAAAATTAAGGCTTGTGTGCCTAAAAAACTTGATGTCCAAAAAGTATACAACTATTTATTTCTGTGTCTTTGGACCTCACAACTGAACAGTGTGACTTCTGAATGACCAAAAAATTGATTTATCTTTTTTCCTCATTGAATAGAAACATCACACACTTATAATACATCATAATACATCAGTCTAATACAGGTAATGCAATAATATTCCAATGCTGTGGAGGAACCAATGAAAAGCCAAGGAGCTTGTCATAATGTATTGCATACAATGCTGTATATCATTTTTTTTTAAGTCAAGATAAAATTACTTCCATCTAAAAAGAATTAAAACTATTTATGCGACCATTGATCTCACTACGAACTGCTTGTGATAATTTAATCCTAAAAAGACTTGTTCCATGTGTTTTTAGAATTCACTACATGTCACCAAGTATTAAATATATAAAAAAACACCATATCACTATAAACCGCACACAACAACAGAAATGCAATTTAATAACACTTGAAGTTACAATTACAAGTAACATTTTTATTAACATTTTCCTTGTCTAATTCAAACATTACAAAATATGGATAACATGAGCAGCTGAAGTGAGCATTGGCTAAAGAGATGAGAGGAAAGATACAACAAAATTTTACAAAAAACTATTACGGTATAACAATTTTCAGAATACTGCTCCAGATGCCTATAAATAACTGGTTGTCACTTAAACACTGTAAGTATATACACATTAACAAGTCACTTTTTATATTCGGTTGGAAGATACAGTCTGCTATTGGCTGGCAAAGTTGCGAGTATATTCATCGGCCATAAGCACTGGCTTTCTGTACATTGGATGAATTTAAACTTTGAAATTCACAAACTTTGAGGAGATTCCAAATATCAAAATTCATTAAGATTTCCCAATTCCACATCAAAATTCACTTTAAATGCAGACATCCATTAAAATTCTCAAAATCACTTTGCCAATGGATTTTCAAAGAGGAGTATTGACAAAACAAAATTATATCACCTAAACTTGACGACTGCTAATATCTATTGGCTGGCAAAGTTGCGAGTATATTCATAGACAATAAGCACTGGCTTTCTGTACATTGGATGAATTTAAACTTTGAAATTCACAAACTTTGAGATTCCAAATATCAATATTCATTAAGATTTCCCAATTCCACATCAAAATTCACTTTAAATGCAGATATCCATTAAAATTCTCAAAATCACTTTACTGATGGATTTTCAAAGAGGAGTATTGACAAAAAGAATATGTCGCGTAACTATGAAGAATTTTTATTTCTTCAGAGGCAAAGTTGAGTATTTCATTATTTGCTAATGGAATACGTTTTACACATATCTGGAACTTTAAAGGTACTATGTCCCATTTGCAGGCCCCAAAAATGAAAAGGTAAAATTCCAACAGCATTTGAAAGACAATATTAATTTAGAACTTTCCGAAAAAAAGGGGGCTTGAAAATGTCTTTAAGTGGGAAAATAACGACTATTAGTTGTTGAATCGACTAAAAGATGAAGTTGAGTTCTGGTTTTGCGATTGCATTGTGAAAGAAACGATGTGGAATCGACCAGAAAAGGTTGATCATCTAGCATATAAGAATTTGTGTGTATTGCAAGGTTCTGGAATCATCAAAATGATAAGAAATTTGGCCAAGTCTTGGTAAAGTTACAAACACTGTACACAGAAAGATGTATATGGGACTACACAACCATGTGGCGTAAAAAGGCTATTCCCCCGAGTTTTACGATGTTACATGACATATTTAGAATATGAAGGCATTTGAAGAGCCATGCTTTTTAAGGGAACATGTCTTATCTGATGTTCTTCCACACTTGCATAATAGGAATGATAACGCTCACAAATTATTTTTCACCTCTTCCCAGAACTCAACCTTCTCTTTAAGAGCTATAGAGCCAGTAAGTAATAATCTGATTTCAGACCACTGTACTGCAAGGTCAATGTCGCTATTCATAAGGACCGCTATTCATAAGGTTCGCTATTCATAAGGTCCGCTATTCATAAGGACCGCTATTCATAAGGTCCGCTTTTCATAATTGGAGAAAAGGGTCATTATTCATAAGGGTCATTATTCATAAGGACCGCTATTCATAATGAAAGAAGAGGGTCGGTATTCATAATATTAGAAGAGGGTCGCTATTCATAATACGAAATGAGGGTCGCTATTCATAATAGGAGTAGACGGTTGCTATTCATAATACAAAATGAGTGTCGCTATTCATAATAGGAGTAGAGGGTTGCTAGTCGTAATACGAAATAAAGGTCGATATTCATAATACGAAATGAGGGTCGCTATTCATAATAGAAGTAGAGGGTCGCTATTCATAATACGAAATAAGGGTCGCTATTCATAATACGAAATGAGGGTCGCTATTCATAAAAAGAAATGAGGGTCGTTATTCATAATAGGAGTAGAGGGTTGCTATTCTTAATACGAAATGAGGGTCGCTATTCATAATAGGAGAAGAGGGTCGCTATTCATAATAGGAGTAGAGGGTCGCTATTCATAATAGGAAGAAGAGGGTCGCTATTCATAATAGGAGTAGAGGGTCGCTATTCATAATAGTAGAAGAGGGTCGCTATTCATAAGGGTCATTATTCATAATCGATGAAGAGAGTCGCTATTCATAATAGGAGAAGAGGGTCGCTATTTATAATAGGAGTAGAGGGTCGCTATTCATAATAGAAGAAGAGGGTCGCTATTCATAATAGGAGTAGAGGGTCGCTATTCATAATAGTAGAAGAGGGTCGATATTCATAATAGGAGTAGAGGGTCGCTATTCATAATACGAAATGAGGGTCGCTATTTATAATAGGAGTAGAGGGTCGCTATTCATAATCGAAGAAGAGGGTCGCTTTTCATAATAGGAGTAGAGGGTCGCTATTCATAAAACAAAATGAGGGTCGCCGTTCATTAAACGAGAAGAGGGTCGCTATTCATAATAATAACAAAGGGAAATATTGGATGGAGGCCATCCCCACAGCTATGGCGTCCTGTACAGGCACGTAGCCAGAGTTTGATGTTTGGGAGGGCACATACATGTAATCGATCGAGGTAAACAAAAAGGGGGGTCTAAAAAAGTTCAACCGATCTTGGAAATTTGGGGGGGGCACGTGCCCCCCCCCCCCCCCCCCCCCGTCCTGGTCCTGTAGGGGGTGACATATAGCCCTGAATAGTTGTCTCTTTTTAAAGTAGTTATATTTTATCTGTTATCTTTGATAATTATATAGAGCCAACCCCCGCTCATGTGGTGACGGGAAAAAAATAGAGTAAAACATAACACACATGTAATCCTATCGTAAATTGTCCTCCTTGTTGGAAATCTTGCCCTACCACCCTGCCCCCGACTGATCTTATCTCCACTGAGACATTAAGTAAGCCAAGCAGGCCCATTATCCATTTTAGTTTGCTATTTAAGAAACTAGTAATTGTTTATACAACAATAATGTTTTTGTAGAAAGTAATTTTTATTAGGACTCAAGGACCTACAAATTATTGAGCGGGATTGGACCTGACCATACGCCTAGTATCTACTGAGCCCCCCCCCCCCCCATCAGTACGCCCTGGCGCGGATCCAGAATTTTCCAATAGGGGGAGGGGGGGGGGCGGAAATTTGAAAAATGCGCAGACCGTTTTTTCAACTCGACATACCAATACTGACAAGGTCATATTAGAAGCACGATGCCGGTACCTACAAGCAGGCACAATTTTGGAAAGGGGGGCAAGCTCACTTCACGTCTCTTGTCCGATATCAACATTCCCCGTTTTTAAGTTATACATTTTTTTGACATTTTCATCGGGGGGGGGGGGGGGGGGGCTGAAGCCTCTTGCCCGAAACGGTAATTTTCTAGTTCACAATTCGGCTAGTGAGCGAAATGAGCGAGCAAAAATATGAGCATAATATGTATTTTGTGAAAGTGACGATTTGTTGTATCATTCTCGACTCATATTTCTTGTTTGAATTGAGTTCCCCCCCCCCCTCCTGCGCAAAGCGCGTAAGCTCTGACCTTTCATAATTTCATTAAATTATTAGAGAAAGAAGACGATTCATTGTACCATTCTCGACCCTTTTTCCTTGTCTGAATTTGGTTCCCCCTCCCCCTCCGGCGCGAAGCGCGGAAGCTTTGACCTTTCATTGTTTAATGCAATTATTAGAGAAAGAATATGATTCGTTGTTCCATTCTCGACTCTTAATCCTTGTCTGAATTCAGTTTCCCCCCCTCCCGCGCGAAACGTGGAAGCTTTGATGTTTCATTAAATTATTAGAGAAAGAAGACGATTCGTTGTTCCATTCTCGACTCTGGCTACGCGCCTGCTTTAAAGGGAAAATGAAACAATCATGATTGTGATAGCACACAATAATGTTAGTAGAAATAGTAAAGAACAAAAAATATTGCAACAACCATGGATAGTTTTGTGTTATTGGGTGAGGGGGCGTAGCGACCAAGTGAGATTTTGCAATGTTGAATGCTGACATTATGCACTCTAGGAAATCCCTAAGCCCAATTTGTACGTTCTTTCCGCTATATATCTTTCTAGCTATATTTCTAAATTTCCTGGCGGACGTGTCCTCCTATCGGGCCCAGGATCGCCGCCCGTGTCCATGATTACTACCAACATGAGCTCAAATACAAGCTCAAGCGAGTTTATATGAGCTGAGGCCAAATGAAGAGCAAAATAAGAGTTGTGAAGCGACCCCCCTACCGTTAATTACAAACATTTTTCCCTCTTTTTTTTCCCTTTTTTTTGCGCCGCCAATAGGGGGGGGGGGGGGGGGCGCGGCCGTTTCGGCCCCCTGGATCCGCCACTGAGTATGCCTGTGGTGTCCAGTGGCGTATCTGGCGCTTGTTCTTGTTTTGGAGGGGGGTGGGGGTGAGAGGGGCGCAAAAACATATCTTTTCCCCCTTGTTTTTTCTTCTTCCTCTTTATTTTCTTTCCCTTTCTCTTTTTTGCTGAGGGGAGGGGGAGGCAAGGGCCTTTCAATCCATACCTTGTTGGCGTGCTTTTTTGGTTATATGCGCCATGCATTTTTGGTTTTATGCAGACTACGTACCTCTCTGCCCTGCGCGTATCCCTGCGGGTATCTGACGCGAAGGCAATCTGAATGTAATCGAGAAGGCTCACTCGACTCCAACTTTAATTTATCTTTAATATAAGGAGTAAAGCATAATTTGTTGATTAACGTTCTATTAGATCTTCTTCAAATAATGAATGTTTTTCATTCGTTTAATAGTGCGAATATTTTCATTCGTTGAAAGATTAACATTAATTCTATTCAACTCATGAAAATATTTGTACTATTGAACTCATAACCATTCATTATTTGTATAATAATCCATGCCTGTCAAAGTCATGAAATTAATTAAAGGTATTACAAAGTTTTGGGAAATTTTGAAAAATGGGTGGATAGTGAATCTTTACAATTTTGATATATTTGGATGCCCCTGTGGATGTGGATGTATTAAAAGCACTAGTAATTTTAACCCTTAAAACACTTCTGCTTTCAAGAAAAATTGAATATTAAGATTTACCGGTGCTCCCGGTAAATTTTGATAAATTTCAAATAGCTCCTACGGCCGTACAATGGTAGATGCGACCATGAACATCTCAGAATATGTAGTTGTGGTATATAATTTCCGAACGGGAATAGCTTATCGGTCCATTTTAGTCAAGAAACATTGTTTTATAGCTTAATTAATATCTTGACCTTGAGAGGGAGCTATACAACATAAAGTGTTTATTATTTACAATTTCATAACTTTAGAGTCGATTTCGACCGCGACAACGATCAGTGAATATTGTAGGATCGCATATGCTTCCAATATGTTCATTTGAACCAAATTCACGACCCCATACCAAAACTTTGTATTACCTTTAAGGCTTGTGTAGCAGGATGATACCAAATCATCTATACCTGTCAAAGTCACAAAAAGTAAAGTTTATGTGCAAAAAAAATACATCATAATCATCATCTACCCTAATTGTCCCAGTCAAGACATTTAAGGCTTGTGTGGCAGAAAGACATTATTATCTACCCCTGTCCAAGTCAAGAAAATTAAGGCTTGTGTGGCAGAAAGACATTATTATCTACCCCTGTCCAAGTCAAGAAAATTAAGGCTTGTGTGGCATAAAAAAACATTACATGTATTATATACCTCTGTCCAAGTCAAGAAAATTAGGGCTTGTGTGGCAGAAAGATATTGTCATCTACCCCAGTCCAAGTCAACAAAATTAGGGCTTGTGTGGCAGAAAGACATTATCTTCCCCTGTCCAAGTCAACAAAATTAGGGCTTGTGTGGCAGAAAGACATTATTGTCTACCCCTGTCCAAGTCAAGAAAATTAAGGCTTGTGTGGCAGAAAGACATTATTGTCTACCCCTGTCCAAGTCAAGAAAATTAAGGCTTGTGTGACAGAAAGACATTATTATCTACCCCTGTCCAAGTCAAGAAAATTAAGGCTTGTGTGGCAGAAAGACATTATTGTCTACCCCTGTCCAAGTCCAGAAAATTAGGGCTTGTGTGGCATGAAAAAAACATTACATGTATTATATACCTCTGTCTAAGTCATGAAAATTAAGGCTTGTGTGTCAGAAAGATATTGTCATCTACCCCAGTCCAAGTCAAGAAAATTAAGGCTTGTGTGGCAGAAAGACATTATTGTCTAACCCTGTCCAAGTCAAGAAAATTAGGGCTTGTGTGGCATAAAAAAAACATTACATGTATTATATACCTCTGTCCAAGTCATGAAAATTAAGGCTTGTGTGTCAGAAAGATATTGTCATCTACCCCAGTCCAAGTCATGAAAATTAAGGCTTGTGTGGCAGAAAGACATTATTATCTACCCCTGTCCAAGTCATGAAAATTAAGGCTTGTGTGGCAGAAAGACATTATTGTCTACCCCTGTCCAAGTCAAGAAAATTAAGGCTTGTGTTGCTAGAAAGATATTGTTATCTACCCCAGTCCAAGTCAAGAAAATTAGGGCTTGTGTGGCATAAAAAAAACATTACATGTATTATATACCTCTGTCCAAGTCATGAAAATTAAGGCTTGTGTGTCAGAAAGATATTGTCATCTACCCCAGTCCAAGTCAAGAAAATTAAGGCTTGTGTGGTAGAAAGACATTATTGTGTCTACCCCTGTCCAAGTCATGAAAATTAAGGCTTGTGTGGCAGAAAGACATATTATCTACCCCTGTCCAAGTCATGAAAATTAAGGCTTGTGTGGCAGAAAGACATTATTGTCTACCCCTGTCCAAGTCAAGAAAATTAAGGCTTGTGTGACAGAAAGACATTATTGTCTACCCCTGTCCAAGTCAAGAAGATTAAGGCTTGTGTGGCATAAAAACATTACATGTATTATATACCTCTGTCCAAGTCAAGAAAATTAGGGCTTGTGTCGCAGAAAGATATTGTCATCTACCCCAGTCCAAGTCAACAAAATTAGGGCTTGTGTGGCAGAAAGACATTATTATCTTCCCCTGTCCAAGTCAACAAAATTAGGGCTTGTGTGGCAGAAAGACATTATTGTCTACCCCTGTCCAAGTCAAGAAAATTAGGGCTTGTGTGGCAGAAAGACATTATTGTCTACCCCTGTCCAAGTCAAGAAAATTAAGGCTTGTGTGACAGAAAGACATTATTGTCTACCCCTGTCCAAGTCAAGAAAATTAAGGCTTGTGTGGCATAAAAACATTACATGTATTATATACCTCTGTCCAAGTCATGAAAATTAAGGCTTGTGTGTCAGAAAGATATTGTCATCTACCCCAGTCCAAGTCATGAAAATTAAGGCTTGTGTTGCTAGAAAGATATTGTTATCTACCCCAGTCCAAGTCAAGAAAATTAGGGCCTGTGTGGCATAAAAAAAACATTACATGTATTATATACCTCTGTCCAAGTCATGAAAATTAAGGCTTGTGTGTCAGAAAGATATTGTCATCTACCCCAGTCCAAGTCAAGAAAATTAAGGCTTGTGTGTTAGAAAGACATTATTGTCTACCTCTGTCCAAGTCATGAAAATTAAGGCTTGTGTGGCAGAAAGACATTATTGTCTACCCCTGTCCAAGTCAAGAAAATTAAGGCTTGTGTGGCATAAAAAACATTACATGTATTATATACCTCTGTCCAAGTCATGAAAATTAAGGCTTGTGTGTCAGAAAGACATATTATCTACCCCTGTCCAAGTCATGAAAATTAAGGCTTGTGTGGCAGAAAGACATTATTGTCTACCCCTGTCCAAGTCAAGAAAATTAAGGCTTGTGTGGCATAAAAAACATTACATGTATTATATACCTCTGTCCAAGTCATGAAAATTAAGGCTTGTGTGTCAGAAAGATATTGTCATCTACCCCAGTCCAAGTCAAGAAAATTAAGGCTTGTGTGGTAGAAAGACATTATTGTCTACCCCTGTCCAAGTCATGAAAATTAAGGCTTGTGTGGCTAGAAAGATATTGTTATCTACCCCAGTCCAAGTCAAGAAAATTAGGGCTTGTGTGGCATAAAAAAAAACATTACATGTATTATATACCTCTGTCCAAGTCATGAAAATTAGGGCTTGTGTGGCAGAAAGACATTATTGTCTACCCCTGTCCAAGTCATGAAAATTAAGGCTTGTGTGGTAGAAAGACATTATTGTCTACCCCTGTCCAAGTCAAGAAAATTAAGGCTTGTGTGGCAGAAAGACATTATTGTCTACCCCTGTCCAAGTCAAGAAAATTAGGGCTTGTGTGGCATAAAGATATTGTCATCTACCCCAGTCCAAGTCAAGAAAATTAAAGCTTGTGTGGTAGAAAGACATTATTGTCTACCCCTGTCCAAGTCATGAAAATTAAGGCTTGTGTGGCAGAAAGACATATTATCTACCCCTGTCCAAGTCATGAAAATTAAGGCTTGTGTGGCAGAAAGACATTATTGTCTACCCCTGTCCAAGTCAAGAAAATTAAGGCTTGTGTGGCATAAAAACATTACATGTATTATATACCTCTGTCCAAGTCATGAAAATTAAGGCTTGTGTGGTAGAAAGACATTATTGTCTACCCCTGTCCAAGTCAAGAAAATTAAGGCTTGTGTTGCTAGAAAGATATTGTTATCTACCCCAGTCCAAGTCAAGAAAATTAGGGCTTGTGTGGCATAAAAAAAACATTACATGTATTATATACCTCTGTCCAAGTCATGAAAATTAAGGCTTGTGTGTCAGAAAGATATTGTCATCTACCCCAGTCCAAGTCAAGAAAATTAAAGCTTGTGTGGTAGAAAGACATTATTGTCTACCCCTGTCCAAGTCATGAAAATTAAGGCTTGTGTGGCAGAAAGACATATTATCTACCCCTGTCCAAGTCATGAAAATTAAGGCTTGTGTGGCAGAAAGACATTATTGTCTACCCCTGTCCAAGTCAAGAAAATTAAGGCTTGTGTGGCATAAAAACATTACATGTATTATATACCTCTGTCCAAGTCATGAAAATTAAGGCTTGTGTGGTAGAAAGACATTATTGTCTACCCCTGTCCAAGTCAAGAAAATTAAGGCTTGTGTTGCTAGAAAGACATTATTGTCTACCCCTGTCCAAGTCAAGAAAATTAAGGCTTGTGTGGCATAAAAAACATTACATGTATTATATACCTCTGTCCAAGTCATGAAAATTAAGGCTTGTGTGTCAGAAAGATATTGTCATCTACCCCAGTCCAAGTCAAGAAAATTAAGGCTTGTGTGGTAGAAAGACATTATTGTCTACCCCTGTCCAAGTCATGAAAATTAAGGCTTGTGTGGCTAGAAAGATATTGTTATCTACCCCAGTCCAAGTCAAGAAAATTAGGGCTTGTGTGGCATAAAAAAAAACATTACATGTATTATATACCTCTGTCCAAGTCATGAAAATTAGGGCTTGTGTGGCAGAAAGACATTATTGTCTACCCCTGTCCAAGTCATGAAAATTAAGGCTTGTGTGGTAGAAAGACATTATTGTCTACCCCTGTCCAAGTCAAGAAAATTAAGGCTTGTGTGGCAGAAAGACATTATTGTCTACCCCTGTCCAAGTCAAG
Source organism: Strongylocentrotus droebachiensis (assembly GCA_035222895.1). Classification (NCBI taxonomy): domain Eukaryota; kingdom Metazoa; phylum Echinodermata; class Echinoidea; order Camarodonta; family Strongylocentrotidae; genus Strongylocentrotus; species Strongylocentrotus droebachiensis. The sequence continues at coordinate 56,234 of JAVYIG010003971.1, forward strand.
AAAATTAGGGCTTGTGTGGCATAAAGATATTGTCATCTACCCCAGTCCAAGTCAAGAAAATTAAAGCTTGTGTGGTAGAAAGACATTATTGTCTACCCCTGTCCAAGTCATGAAAATTAAGGCTTGTGTGGCAGAAAGACATATTATCTACCCCTGTCCAAGTCATGAAAATTAAGGCTTGTGTGGCAGAAAGACATTATTGTCTACCCCTGTCCAAGTCAAGAAAATTAAGGCTTGTGTGGCATAAAAACATTACATGTATTATATACCTCTGTCCAAGTCATGAAAATTAAGGCTTGTGTGGTAGAAAGACATTATTGTCTACCCCTGTCCAAGTCAAGAAAATTAAGGCTTGTGTTGCTAGAAAGATATTGTTATCTACCCCAGTCCAAGTCAAGAAAATTAGGGCTTGTGTGGCATAAAAAAAACATTACATGTATTATATACCTCTGTCCAAGTCATGAAAATTAAGGCTTGTGTGTCAGAAAGATATTGTCATCTACCCCAGTCCAAGTCAAGAAAATTAAAGCTTGTGTGGTAGAAAGACATTATTGTCTACCCCTGTCCAAGTCATGAAAATTAAGGCTTGTGTGGCAGAAAGACATATTATCTACCCCTGTCCAAGTCATGAAAATTAAGGCTTGTGTGGCAGAAAGACATTATTGTCTACCCCTGTCCAAGTCAAGAAAATTAAGGCTTGTGTGGCATAAAAACATTACATGTATTATATACCTCTGTCCAAGTCATGAAAATTAAGGCTTGTGTGGTAGAAAGACATTATTGTCTACCCCTGTCCAAGTCAAGAAAATTAAGGCTTGTGTTGCTAGAAAGATATTGTTATCTACCCCAGTCCAAGTCAAGAAAATTAGGGCTTGTGTGGCATAAAAAAAACATTACATGTATTATATACCTCTGTCCAAGTCATGAAAATTAAGGCTTGTGTGTCAGAAAGATATTGTCATCTACCCCAGTCCAAGTCAAGAAAATTAAGGCTTGTGTGGCAGAAAGACATTATTGTCTACCTCTGTCCAAGTCATGAAAATTAAGGCTTGTGTGTCAGAAAGATATTGTAATCTACCCCAGTCCAAGTCAAGAAATTAAGGCTTGTGTGGCAGAAAAACATTATTGTCTACCCCAGTCCAAGTCAAGAAAATAATGGGCTTGTGTGGCAGAAAGACATTACATGTATTATATACCTCTGTCCAAGTCATGAAAATTAAGGCTTGTGTGGCACAAAGACATTATTATCTACTCCAGTCCAAGTCAAGAAAATTAAGGCTTGTGTGTCAGAAAGACATTATTATCTTCCCCTGTCCAAGTCAAGAAAATTAGGGCATGTGTGGCAGAAAGACATTACATGTATTATATACCTCTGTCCAAGTCATGAAAATTAAGGCTTGTGTGGCAGAACGACATTATTGTCTACCCCTGTCCAAGTCAAGAAAATTAAGGCTTGTGTGGCAGAAAACACATTATTGTCTACCCCTGTCCAAGTCAAGAAAATTAGGGCTTGTGTGGCTGAAACACATTATTATCTACCCCAGTCCAAGTCATGAAAATTAAGGCTTGTGTGGCAGAAAGACATTATTGTCTACCCCAGTCCAAGTCAAGAAAATAGAGGCTTGTGTGGCAGAAAGACATTATTATTTACCCCAGTCCAAGTCAAGAAAATTAAGGCTTGTGTGTCAGAAAGACATTATTATCTTCCCCTGTCCAAGTCAAGAAAATTAGGGCTTGTGTGACAGAAAGACATTACTTGTATTATATACCTCTGTCGAAGTCATGAAAATTAAGGCTAGTGTGGCAGAACGACATTATTGTCTACCCCTGTCCAATTCAAGAAAATTAAGGCTTGTGTGGCATAAAAAAACATTACATGTATTATATACACTGCACACACAAAACCATCCACCCATGACACACACACACACAGAGCCATACACTGCCTACTACTTTGCTTACAAATACTACACACTAACAAGTACTGCAGATGCGCATAGTACCTAGCTACCTGGATGTCAACTGTAGATGGCACTATTCCGTTTGGCTACTTGGACACAACCTCTCTCTAAAATTTGGACATTTATTTTTGGTCTTTTTTTGGGAGAAAATTTTCTTGTGTGACTAAATCTTAGTTGATTAGAAATGACATGTCAGACATCTTAGACACTGAATATGATAGTTTTCTTGTGTGGCTAGACACACAAGTCTAAAGTGACACACAAGGATATCTCATACATAAAACTAAACACACAAGCATACCATCGCAAACTCGGACGTACGGACGTACGGACGGACAACCCGAAAACATGATGCCTCCGGCACCACCTTCGGTGGCGGAGGCATAACAATCTTGTGGATGAAGTGAATGGAATTATGCTTTCCAAAATTGTTTTGTTGTTTTCTTCTATACATTTGAGGCATACATTAGGCTTGAAATCTTTACATGCAGTGAAAAGAGACCTAAAGTATGTTTCAGATTCGAGGGTACCTAATGCCCCCATGATTTTGTGCACCTAGGAAACATAAAAATCACCTTTAAAGAGTTTACATGGCATTTTGTGGGTTCTCATCTCAGACATGTTCTTTCAATGAAATGGATATTCGTCATTATTTTTGTAAGTTTGTAAATTCTGTGATATCCAATAATCTACAAATAATGATAGGGAACTTGGAAGATTTATTACAGACGTAGTTCCTCATGCTGTATAACATTTTTTGGAACTTTATAAATTCATTTATATTAATTTAATAATGAAAGAAAAGCATCGCTATGTTTTGTATAGTTTTACAGCAGTAACGTACACTGAAACTCAAGTCATTATCAAAGAATACTGTAACTCTATCTCAACCTTTGTGTTATTGAAGCTGAGAGATCGTTTGGAGAGAGCTGGCAAGGGTCATTTGGTAGACTTTGAGTTACTGCCTGGAACAGGTCACTTTTTAGAGGTCCCATTCCAACCAATCAACACTGTCTCCAGCCTCTATGATCCAACCTCACTTCAAACTCCTAAATGTAAGTATTAGGCTTTCCCTGTTCCCTCGAGTGTGCGTGGTGTGTGTGTGTGTACAAAGTGTTTCTGTTTTGTTGTTGAATTTTTAAAGAAATTTTCATATTTAATGAACTGGACTTCACATCTTATAGCACACACATAGAATCAATACGTATAGGACCATTGTAATTGCATGCAGCTACTTTTTTCATCCACACATGGCATTCATTTACTACATAAAAAAGAGGAGAAAAAAAAACTGCCATGGTTTACCTCATCTCATCCTTGGAATAACAACTGATTTCTTTCATAGTACCGTAGGTTTCAGAGCATTTACGCTTTTAAAATTATGGAATAGCCTATACCATGTAAATACGTTAGAGTCTGTGGAGGGAAAATTCTCTACTTTTGTGAAAATTAAAGGATTTGTTCATAGAAATGGAAACAATGTCTTCAGGACTTTTTTGTCACCCACTCTTGCATTCCAACTGTTATGCTTTTATCAGAGATTGATTTCTATCTATTTCTGTATCTTACCTTAAAATCAAACAGTATACTTCACTGACTACGGTGGCACCGATACCAAGCAGGGCACGAAAGACCAGGTATTTGCCTGGAAAAAAATTGTGAATTTCTTCAGGAAACATCTTGACGTGAAAGAAATGTATCGCAGTGATTGGATCTCATCCTAGACCGGATGATCCTCTTCTCATTCTGTGTGTAAGATGGATAGTCTGGTTTGTGGAGGGATAGAGTTTTTATTTACTCATTAGCTGCCAAGCAGTGCTTGTACCATTTAATACATGTAATTGTTTATGTGTATGCATTGGTTAATTTGATTATTACTCCTATTATAGTATAGGAGAATGGTACATTATACATATAGGTGGTGTTAATTGTTTATCTGTATGCATTGGTTAATTTGATTATTACTCCTATTATAGTATAGGAGAATGGTACATTATACATATATAGGTGGTGTAAACACATGATGTACTGTAAGTTCAACCTTTCAAAAATTGATATGAATATATTAAATGAATATGATAATACCGATGATTATTGTAGCAGGAGCAATCACAAAGATAGCATTATATAGTTTTTTCATGGATTGGCACCAACATGTAATACTGAGTTAAAAACAAAGATAAATACATTAAGTATATTTTAGTCATAATTCTACTTAAGTTGGGTGCAGCAGGTGTCCTTAAACATGTATAAATAAAAAGCAATGTAGAAAGCTTTTAAGCTTGACTGGAGTAGTTAGACTCGGTCCACTGTATAACATCATCATTCCCTTTATATTCTTTTTTTCTTCAGAGGTGTAATTTAGTATCAGACATGAAGTTAATGAATACAAATGAATAATATCAATAATAAATCTGGTTTTGTGTAGCCCCTAATACAAATTGTTTTTTCTATTATTGCAGAAAATACAAATGTGAACAAAATAGTAAGAGCATTGGATATAATTGTGTGCAATTGTTCATGCATTCCATGAATATTGAGTGGAAGCAGGTTCTAAATTTAAGCAGCTGTTGGTCTGTATTGACTGTTTATGTTAACTACTTTATAACAATTAAGTCTATTTTGGAATGTAACAATTCAAATTAGAATATTTATGCAAATTTGCATTTCCTGCAGCTTTTAATTTAAGCAGCTATTAGTCTGTATTGACTGTTTATGGGTACTACTTTATTACAATTAAGTCTATTTTGGAATGTACCAATTCAAATTAGAATATTTATGCAAATTTGCATTTCCAGCAGCTTTTAATTTAAGCAGCTATTGGTCTGTATTGACTGTTTATGGGTACTACTTTATTACAATTAAGTCTATTTTGGAATGTACCAATTCAAATTAGAATATTTATGCAAATTTGCATTTCCAGCAGCTTTTAATTTAAGCAGCTATTGGTCTGTATTGACTGTTTATGGGTACTACTTTATTACAATTAAGTCTATTTTGGAATGTACCAATTCAAATTAGAATATTTATGCAAAAATTTGCATTTCCTGCAGCTTTTAATTTAAGCAGCTGTTGGTCTGTATTGACTGTTTATGTGTACTACTTTAATTTTATTTTGGAATGTACCAATTCAAATTAGAATATTTATGCATTGCAATAATGCAAATTTGCATTTCCTGCAGCTTTAGTCTGAAGAGACACATAGATGACAAATTAATTTTGCAGATTTCGAGAAGCGGTTAATTTGAAATGATTCTGATAAAAAGTAATGTATTTCTATTTGTCAAGCAGCTTTTAGACTGTAGGAACAATAATGATGTGTATTTGATAATCTATTCAAATGTATTCTAAGCCCAGCTGAAATTAAAACTCATTTTGTTGTTGTTGTAGTTGTAGTCATCAACTGATTAAATTGATACATTGTATGTATTATAATCTATCAATGTTTATAGACGTGACCAGATTTAATGCTAATGACACACATTGGACAAAGCATCACCAATAGTCATAGCCTCACAATATTGTAACTAATGGCAGCCTTCAGTCATGTATATAGTAACACTTCAAGTATTGAAGTTAAACTTCACTAGGCATGGTTATATGTTCATCAACTGAAATATTAAATCGTGAACTTTCATATACATGTTTACCAAATTTGATTGAGCTACTTTTTTTGTTGATTGATGGCAACATATAAGTGTTGTTCGTTACGAATGAAAAAATATTTAAAAAAGTATATATATGTTTGCCAGGTTCAAAGTTTTATATATTTTTCTAATGGACTAATTACATGTACAAATTGCAAGGAATGCATTAAATGTTTGATTACTGAAAATGAAGATTATTTACTTTTGGTATATGTTTTGTTTTTGAGGGGGGAAATATTCAAATAATGTATTAAAACATATTTGATACTTACAATTATATGCCTACTTTCATTTATTGTAGTAATGAGTCCTTCTAAATATTATTAACAAAAATTCTTACCTGGTAGTGTATTTTGCAAACTGGACAATTGAAACCGATAGGGTTATTTATTGAAGTAAATTTCAAGGTTTTAAGTGATAAATATCCATCCCTCTAGTACCGCAAAATTAATAATTGTCATGCTTAAAATCATAAGAGAAAGTTAACAATTGTGTATATGCTCGGTTATCCCACATAGGATTGAAAGATATGCATTGATAAATAGGGCTTGCATTGAAAAGTGATCATCGCCACATAACAAATGACAAAAAATTACATTGTTCTGGCCAAAGACAATTTATGTATTATCACTCCTATTTTTATTTTGTGATTTTTCTGCCTTTCACAAAATGTTGATAAAGTTCTCTTTCCTTTTTAGTGAGGATCGGTTTTTTAGTCCTATGTGGATTAAATTAACCTTCTAAGTGTAGGGGTTACTTTCATCAGGGAGATGAGAAGGGAATGATCTCTCTGTATTACAAACAAAAGTAGATGCAAATGTATTGGAAAAAAGAAATAAAGAGAGAATTTACAACCAGACATTGAGACAATTTTAAGCACAGAGGGAGAGAGAAGGTAGAAGAAAGAAAGAAATGTACAAAGGAAGCCTGAATTGGGAGGGAGGAAGAAAGACAAAAGAGAAAGATTATGTCGTCTGTACAATGAATCAAAATTGCTTTTGCTCAACTTGTAATTAAATAGCGCCCTCTTTAAATATTGCGTACAGATAAACCAAGATGAACATAATTTCGCCAATAATACATACCTTGTACAACACATTTATATTGTTTTAACGCGATTGTTTGTACCTATTTTTTTTTTTTAATGCAACTTTAATTTGACAGGGTTTAAAGTTCTGAGTATGAATAACGGGAGAAGGTTGGAAGCTGGGATGATGAACTTGAAAAACCAAAGGGAACAACTTTTTTTTTTTAGAGAGAGAGATGCATCATAATTATCATGATAGCAGTACTATCAGTATCCGCCATATATACCTATCTGAGATGAGGGAGAGATTGATCATAACTCTTTCATGTAAATATTGAACGAAATAGTGGGTAATTTTGTTGATCACTAAAATGGGAATGGTATCATTGGCATCGATACTGTTACCAAAACTAAGATGGGCGGATTATTAGGGATACATAGCAGCGCAAAGTTGTGGGTAAAGGTATAATACCAGTACCGTCCATTTCGGATGACTATATGGCAGGAACTATTGGTACAAACTTATATGATAGATTATGATGTAGCCTACTCGGCGGTTTAGTTAGTGACCTTTTTTAAAATTTGCATAAACTTGAAAATAAAAGACATTGAAATGCTAACAAATAGATCGGATAACACAATAAACAACTAAAGGCATTCAGGAGCTAGGACCTATAATTTATTATAAGAAATTGCTGGGAAACTTTGTTCGTCTGTTGACGCCCGTGATCACGGGGGATCATGTGAACAATGTATGCATGCATAAAATCCAATCACTGGATCCGCAACCCCCCCCCCCCCCCCCCCGCCCAACTCCGGGTTCGGAGGGACCGCATGCATGTTCCCAAAATCTCCGGTACCAAAGGGGTACTTTTCACGCGACATTGACTTTCACACCGGAGATAGGGGGTGCTTTTTTCAAAAAGAGGGAACATGCATTCGCGTACCCTAAATAACACTGAGTGGGGGGGGGGGGGGGGGTGGGGGGGGATCCGCAAGCTAGTAGTGGATTCAGAATTTTTAGAGTGTAGGGGAAACGTTGCATGATTGGACGTGAGTCCCCCCCCCCTCCCTCGGTAATCCCATCCACTGTGTCCTCATTGACCTCCTTTCCTCTTTCTCAATGAAGGTGTTCTCAGCGGAGAGGAGGGGGGGGGGGGGGCATTTTGTGAACCCCATTTTCCTTCACATAGTGCAACCTATAATCTCAGTTTATTTTGGAACGCCGCGCACGACTGCATTTTAAAGAAATTTAGCACTGTCTAGTCAAGCTGTGTTATTATTTTTCCTCTTAAAGCCGTCTTAAATATTATTGTTGTTAATATTATTGTATTATCATCGTCTATTCTTTAAAAATATCAACAGACAGTAGCATATCTAGGGGAGGAAGAGGGGATGCAAAAAATAGAGAGGGGCGCAAAAAATGAACATAAAAAAAGAGAAAGAGAAGGAGAAGGAAAGGAAGAACAAATAAGAGATTACCAGTAATCGCCCACAATGCTGAGGTTAAAGTTCATTAGAAATATAGGCTGTTAGTGAGCAGATTTTTTTTTAGGCCCTCGAAAATTTGAAGATTTGCACCCCCCTCCCCCCCTTGAGCTCTAGGAGGGGGGGGGGGGGGGGCCATCTCCCAAAAAGGCAAAATTAATGTGTTTTTACACGTTTTTTTTCCCAGGGGGAGGGAGGGGGGTTCCCCCCTGGATGCGCCACTGATATGGTACATGTGTGTTACTTATATTATCGTAAATAAAATATATATATTGCGGATGCAATTTCATTATTTATCCCTGGCCCAAGAGTGCAGCGTTAACGGTATTACAAAGTTTTGGGAAATTTTGAAAAATGGGTGGATAGTGATTCTTTACAATTTTAATATATTTGGATGCCCCTGTGGATGTATCAAAAACACCAGAAATTTTAGCCCCTAAAACACTTCTGCTTTCGAGAAAAATTGAATACAAATAAAGATTTACCGGTGCTCCCGGTAAATTTTGCTAAATTTCAAATAGCTCCTACGGCCGTCCAATGGTAGCTGCGACCATGAAAATCTCAGAGTATGTAGTTGTCCGTTCGGAAATTATATACCACAAGTTGTGGTATATAATTTCCGAACGAGAATAGCTAATCAGTCAATTTTAGTCAATAAACAATGTTTTATAGCTTAATTAATATCTTGACCTTGAGAGGGAGCTATTCAACATAAATTGTTTATTATTTACAATTTCATAACTTTAGAGTCGATTTCGACCGCGACAACGATCACTGAATATTGTAGGATCGTATATGCTTCCAATATGTTCATTTGAACCAAATTCATGACCCCATACCAAAACTTTGTATTACCTTTAAGACAAATAAAAATGCAAAAATCTTCTCGCTCGGGAGCTATGCTCGCACCCTCGCATAATATTCTTCAAAGTGTACAGTAAATATTCTAGAAAAGTGAAGTGTGAAAAATGTATATTGCTTGTTTTTATACTATTGTTATGCTAATGAATGTAATTTGTTAATACAACCATACTTCAAAAACATGCGAGGGGGGGGGGGGGGTAATCACTTTCGTTACCTTCACCCCTCTCCCTCTCGTATTTCACTATGCTCCCTCGTCCTCGCGTAATGATTGGGGGGGGGGGGGGGTAGTTGCCTTGGTTTATTTCTAACTCGAAACCAGTGATTTACAAATGTTGCTGAAATGGCATGTTTTTCCCTGAGCTTCCGGTGGTTCTGCCCCCTGGACCCCACCAAGGGCCCTAAGCTAGGCTGGCCCCTGGTTGCTCATCTGACCGTGATTAAATGCCCCAAAATCCTGAGCTTCCGGGGGCTCTGCCCCCTGAACCCCACTACGTACCATGTAAGAGTGGAGATGCGGATGCGGATTTTTTTCTCCCCCCAAAAAAACAACAACAAAAAAACAACAACAACTGACAACAACAACAACAAACAAACAAACAAACGTTTTTGCTCATTATACGCCACTGCTCCCCCGTCCCTCGCATTTCGTCCTCCCCCCCCCCCCCCCCTCCCCCCCCCCCCCCCCCCCCCCCCCCGGTCATGAAAAGAAATCGCCGTCCTTGGTACGTTGCGGGGTTGGGGATCTCTGTATAGTCGAGATCGAGTCGAGGAACTTTTCTCACCACTTTCAAAATGTCAGGTGACGTTCGAGCTATCTTTGTCACGTGACTCTACAACGCGTGTCTCATACACTGACCTGTGGTCTCATCTCTATGAGACACGCCTTGTCGTCTTGGAACGAACGGACCGTACCAGTGTGCGCTATGCGCTAGCGCCGCGCTGGCGAAATTTAATCCATTGCATGCTTTGTTTACCTGAGTTTGGCATTATCTTTGCCCTCAACAATGCCATATGGTTTGGTTGACTTCCCCGAGATCTGGAGAGAGTTGTGGATACGCCTTTATTGCAGGGGGTTAAATTGGTAAGAGTAAGTTTGAGGAAGTTTCTTACCTGGAATCTGGATTAGGTCTAGGCCCTGAATTACTAGTACTAGTTTAATCATGCCAATACTCAATAGGCAATATAGCCCGAATTTTCTGTCTCTTTCGTTTGTTAGCCTCTGCTCTGATTTGGGTAGGGTCGGCTCCTCTCAAATCAGAGGCTAACGAACGAAAGAGACAGAAAATTCGGGCTAGGCAATACCTTCAACCTAGACCGAATTTTCCGTCTCTTTCGTTCGTTAGCCTCTTATTGGGGTAGGGTCGGCCGGCTCTCTCTTTAGAGACGGAAGCCGTCTATACACATGTCCTTGCTAACGCCACGACCAGTTCTGGTCGTAGCGTTTTGCCCCCAAAATCCCCCAAAATGTCATTTTACCTCATGCATTGATTATTTAAAATTAGGAGAAGGTTTTACTACCTCGGTTCCACTTACCAACTTGACTGTATAATCCGTTTAATGGTCCCTTTTAAGGAAATTACGGGTCTAAATTGACAGCCGTGTTGAAAATCTTGCAAGGTGTGTTAAACTCTCGCTGCCGGAGTCATCTAAATCAATCTCATCCCTTCTAGTCTACGCCGAAGGCAAAATGATTATGAAGGAAAAACTGTGATAACGCCATTACGAACGTGTAGATGGCGCACAGTTTTTCCTTCATAATCATTTTGCCTTCGGCGTAGACTAGAAGGGATGAGATTGATTTAGATGACTCCGGCAGCGAGAGTTTAACACACCTTGCAAGATTTTCAACACGGCTGTCAATTTAGACCCGTAATTTCCTTAAAAGGGACCATTAAACGGATTATACAGTCAAGTTGGTAAGTGGAACCGAGGTAGTAAAACCTTCTCCTAATTTTAAATAATCAATGCATGAGGTAAAATGACATTTTGGGGGATTTTGGGGGCAAAACGCTACGACCAGAACTGGTCGTGGCGTTAGCAAGGACATGTGTATAGACCGCTTCCGTCTCTAAAGAGAGAGCCGGCCGACCCTACCCCAATAAGAGGCTAACGAACGAAAGAGACGGAAAATTCGGTCTACCTTCAACCTTGCTCGTGCATCTCCTGGGCTGGGGCGGCCTGTCCATGCCTGGCCCGGCCGCGTCTTTTTTCCCCGTAATATAGCCATCCGTAAGCCTCTGATTTGGGTAGGGTCGGCTCGGCTCCGAGAGAGCCGACCCTACCCAAATCGGAGTCGGGCTAACTCGGCCCACGGGACTACTCGGCCCAGCTGGAAAAACTGGGCCGAGATGTCCCGACCTGATCGAGAGATACCAATGTGTATATGTTTGTGCTCTTTGTGACTTAATAATGCCCTTTCCAACCAAAATCTTTAATGGAATTGTGTTAAATGATACCAATGAAGACAATTTATAACTTATCTTTAGGTAAAATGACAAAAAAAATGACATTTCGGATTCCCCAAATCAGAGGCTTACGAACGAAAGAGACAGAAAAATTCGGTCTAGGTGAGGTGGAGATCAAATTCAAAATTAAATCGGCCAGATTCTGGACTAAATTAATTAAGTTATGACCTGGGTAGTCATTCGTTTATGGTAAGCCTCCCGATTTTGTCGCAATGTCACTTATTATTTAAAGTAAACTTTAAATAGCTTTGCATTTTAAATTTGTGTATGAATTCTCATAGATCTAGACTCTATTTGATAATTATTAGCGCTTGACATATCCTATTGAGCCAACCAAATGCAACAACCGGATGGCTCAACAACCGGATGGCTTGGTTTTTGGTTTGTTTTTGTTCCCCCCCCCCCCACCCTTCTACAGTTCTAGTAGATCTAGACCTATGCTTCTTCTTCTTTTTTTAAACATTTTTTTAATCACCCTCTCAAACAACAATATAATACTGTATTAGTCTATACTTTATTACTGTTTTGGTGGCAGCACCAATAAAGCTTTTGCTTTCCTAGCTGTCTCCACATTCATACATGTATATATTTTTGTTGTATGTATTGTAAATGTTTTTCTTTAACTTGTACGCTATGTTTTGTATTTTATATGTTTGTTATGATGTTTTTATGATGAATGAAATAAAGTTCAATTCAAAATCCAGGGGGGGCCGGGGGGCCTGGCCCCCCCCCCCCCCCTGGCGCTCAAGGGAGGGGGGGGGGGTGAGCGATTTTCAAATTTTGGGGAGCAAAAAAAAAAAAAAATGGGTCCCACCCCTAAGAAATCCTGGATCCGTGCCTGTATTGGCTATATTACGGGGAAAAAAGAGATACGGTATACATGTGTACAGAGATAGATAAAGAAAAGAGAGAGGCAATAGAGCAGAATTTACATGTGTGTTTTTTTGTACCCTCTCTTCAAATTGTGTTAACCACTCATGCATGAAATATGCATCATATGAGTTCAATGAAAGAGGAGCTTTACAAATATGTGTCATTTATTAATTATAATTGTGATAAAGTTATGATAAAATATCAATAATTCTCGGTTTTGTTTTTCTGAAACGCACTGTATATCCAAGGTCTATTTATCAATTGTTTTGTTCTTGATTCTTTTAAGACCAACATTCTGAAAGGTTTCTGAAGATTGGCAACTAATAAACTATAAACATGGCAGCATCCTCCAGATGCAGTAGTACAGGACCAACTAATCCAACCCTGAGTGTGCATCCAGAGTCCAGCTTGTGTGATGAGGTTGTCAACATCGAGGCAAATGGGTTGTCCCCAGGGCAACTGGTCACTCTCAAAGCTCATGTCTACACAGAGAATGGGAAGTACAGATTTGAGTCAAGTGCTCACTACAAAGCTGATGCAGACGGAAAAGTAAGAGGTTTGTAGGTCCATAATCAATCATACATGAACAACTATCTGTAAATACCACTTTTTTTTTCTTTCTCATTGGCTTTCTTCATGTATACAGGTTCGATCAACAGTTCTATTGCAGGAAAAGTTTGATGTTATATCATACATGATGCCCTAAAAGTATGCAACAAAGTTTTCTATTGCTTGTATAGCATAGCGTCATGCAAACTTAATTATCTAAAATTACATTTTCTCTGTGAACAGTTCAAAAGGACGCATCACTAGGAGGGAGCTATGAGGGTATTGAACCAATGGGCCTCTTCTTAGCCATGGAACCGGTCTCAGAGGTGGCCCACAAATACCCTCGATTGGTCAAATGGGATGTCACAAAGCCTTTCAGTTACACACTTGAGCTCATCGATGGAGATGAAGGTCAGGAGAAGGTCATCACCTCTACATCGATTGAAAGAATGTTCTTAGCGGACTATGTTGAAAGGATGCCAGTTAAGATGGGCAAGGCAGAAGGGGTACTTTTCTTGCCTAAACAAAGAGGTACGTTTAAGTGCATTGTACTTTATGGAAACCTCTATAAAACAGTGTAAAAAATAAACATATTCATAGCAAATAATAACATACTTTAATGATTGATAAAAAGTACTAAGGTCATATTATTAAAAAAATAGAAAAGAAATAACTGGAGATCAAGTTAAAGGCATACTTTAGCAGAAGTATCAAGCGTATATGAAGTATATGAAGTATCAAGTATGCTCAAATAATAACACAAAACTCTTTTTAGTTTTTTCATTTTTATGTGTGTTTATGAATTGAATTGAATTGGTTTCGGTCAGTTGTACTTCTACATCATATTCTTGAATCGTTGAATTTAACATTTTTACTGGCAATAATGTTTGTTTTTTATATATTTTTTCCACTGTAGGATCATCGGATCCACTACCTTTCATTATTGACATCCGAGGTCTTCTCACCAATCTAGTTGTCGACCGTGCAGCCACGCTAGCTTCTCATGGGTTTGCTGTCTTTGCATTTGATTACTTCATGCCTAGCAGGCGCGAAAGTCAAGAGGAAACTGTATACATGGACAGTCAAGTATTCCTTGTGAGTTTTGAAGAAGTTCTCTTGCCCCTAATGTTGCATTTATTTTGAGAGAACTTTCTTTTTTATCAAAGTTATATTTCATACTAAGAATCTTTTTTTGTATGCATGTATCCCCTCGTCAGTTTAAAACATATTTCACTTGATTCTACATAGATGAACAAAAATTTAACAAAGTTGGGCATCTTATATTGTCACTGAGTATGAGCAAACCTAACAATATCTTAAACTATGTATTAATCTAAATGTTTTTATAATACACGCCTTATCTCAAGTATCGGCACGCCTTGTCTCAAGTATCGGCAACTTTTTGAACATGTTTTTTTCTTTGGGATTTTATCCTTTGATCAATAAACCCACTCGTTTGTCTATAGATTTAGCTACTCTACTTGATGATAGTATTGTTTCGGGTATTTGTGTTTCTGACATTAGTGATCATTTTCCTATATTTAGTATTTCATCTATAATTGGTTCACGCAGTACAAGTGAAGTCAATACGAAGTGTTTTGTACGTAATATTACCCCAACTTCAGTTGCCTCTTTAACCAATGATTTGAAAATTACTGATTGGAACATGGTACTTCAACCAAGTGATGTGAATAGATATATTTCTTGATAGTTTTACAACGTTATGTGATAAGCATATACCTTATCAAAAGAAGAAAAGCTACAGTAGAAATGAGATTAAAAAACCCTGGATATCTCTTGCTATTTTGAAGTTTATTAAGAAAACTAACATGTTGTATGGTAAATATAAATTAGACCCTTCTTTTGAAAATAAATCCAAATATAGGCAATATCGTAATAAAATAAATACCTTAAAACGATGTGCTAAAAGAAAATATTATTTTGATAAATTCACTGCTGTGAAGTCTAATTAGTAAAACATGGAATGTTGTGAATACTATTTTTGGGGAAAAGAATCGTACAACGCGTCAAACGCTGCAATACAAAGGAAAAACTAAATGAACCAAAAGAAATTGCAAATATTTTCAATAATCATTTTGTCAACATTGGAGAAAACATTTTTAAGTCCATTCCTGACTCTAATCATTCAGTCTCTTACTATTTACAAGGTAACTTTGTTCACAGTTTATTTTTCAAACCAGTAACTATCACTGAAATTTTAAATATTGTTAAAAAATTGCCTAGTGAGAACAGTTCAGGGTATGATAACGTAAGTACACGTCTTTTAAAGTCTGTAATCATTTTTTTACTTGACCTTTAACACATATTTGTAATCTGTCGCTTAAGAATGGTGATTTTCCTTCAAACATGAAAATCGCCAAAGTAATTCCCTAGTTCAAGAAGGGAGATACAGATAATGTTGATAATTACCGTCCTATTTCCATTCTGCCTTCTTTTTCTAAAATACTTGAAACATTAGTTTTTGATAGACTATCAAGTTTTTTGGTTCGCTTCAACATTCTATCTAATGAGCAATATGGCTTTCGAAAAAATTCTTCCACAGGTCTTGCCATTCTTGATTTATATGATAAAATAGTCCATTATGTTAGTGTAAATAATCATGCAATGTGTGTTTTTATGAATCTTTCGAAAAGTCTTCGATTCTATACCCCATGATATATTATTAGTTAAATTACATTTTTACGGCGTAAGAGGTTTACCTCACAAATGGTTTCAAAGTTATCTTGCCGAAAGGAAGCAATTTACATCTGTAAATTTTCGTTGTTCTTTTTTTTAATCTAATATCATATGGCGTCCCTCAGGGCTCTATTTTGGGGCCTCTCTTATTTTTGATTTACATCAATGATATTGTAAACTGTTTCACTTTCTGTAAATTCACACTTTTTGCAGACGATACAACTATTCTTGCCTCAGAAAAAAAATTGATCTATTAACCCATAAACTGAATATTAATTTGGAGTATGTATACGAATGGCTGGTTTGCAATAAGCTGTCTTTGAATGTTTCTAAGACTAAATTTGTTATTTTCAAAAATGCCAGGAACCTAAATCCTGTATATGATAATGTATCTATTTCTATCAGCAATAGATTAATTAAACAGTGTAGAGTTTTTAATTACCTTGGAGTACTTTTTGATGAAAACCTATCTTGGACTTCTCATATTAATTATATTACCAAAAAAGGTTTCTCAGAGCGTTGGTATTATTAGTCACTTAAGATTTGTTATTCCACTCCGTATCTTATTCATGTTATATAATGCATTTATTTTGCCATATATTATGCATTGCAATTCTGTTTGGGCGACGAAACATCCCTCTAAGTTACTCAAATTACATAGACTTCAAAAAAGGGCATTATGACTTTGCTCTAATTCCCCTTTCTTATCTCCCTCACAAACTTTATTTAGAAAATTCAATACTTTACATATTTATGATATTAATAAATCGCAAATTGCGTCATTGATGCAACGATTTTTCTCAAACTCACTACCTCCAAAACTTATGCACCTATTTAGTCTTAACAATGTGGTCCATACCCACTACACAAGAAATGCTGATAAATTCCATCATTGGAATGCTTCGTCCAATATACTTACCGATTCTCTTCGTTATGTTGGTCCAAATATGTGGAATTCCCTACCTCCATTTTTACAATCTGTCGGATTTAATAATTCTTTCAAAAGACTTTACAAGAAACATCTTCTCTCTCTTTATAACGCATGATTTATTTTAAGACCATATATTACTAATACTCCTTCTTTTTATTTTTTTATTTAAAAAAAAAAAGTATACATGTATGTTATTATTACTTCTGCGCCTGGTGCATTCAATTGTCAAGCCTTACTGGCTTTTACTGATGCACCAATTTCCATTTATATTTTGAATGCTGTTATGTCAATTTACAGTATATGTAATTTTGATATTGTAACATGTTATGAAATTCCATATTTTATCTTTGTATATATTGTCATGATGATGGAAATAAATTTAAATTCAATTCAATTCAAAGAGGTCTAATGGTTATATGTATATCTGTATTTGTACATTTTTAGGACATCATAGATTTTGTCAAGGCTCATCCCCGGCTAGATGAGAACAGGATAGGAATGACATCTTCCTGCTATGGAGGGGCAATGATGCTTCATGCTGCTACTAGACTTGATCTGCCAGTCAAGTGCATGGTTGCAGCTGGATTTGTTGATATACTATGTGTGAATGTTGGATGGAAAAACCTGGATGGGAGTCTACTCGAACCTGCAGGGTAAGTGCCACCTAGCCTCTATGGTAGAGCTTGATAAAGAGCACAGATACATTATTGGAAAAGCCCTCTTAAGAGCCTGGAGTAGAGCTAACTCGTAAGAAAATACGCCCCTCCCCTTTTTATGCCTCCGTTACGAAGTAGTTTTCAGGTTGTCCGTCCGTCCGTCTATACGTACGTACGTCTCGTTCTCGTGATTGCGTTATCTCAAGACCCGATTGATGAATTCCTACCAAACTTTGGTCATGTATGTAACTTGCAGATCCAATGAATTGATTAGATTTTGGGGTCATAGGTCAAAGGTCACAGGGCTCATTATGTATGCAAAAATAGCTTGTGATCGCATTATCTCAAGAACCGATTGATGAATTCCTGCCAAACTTGGGTCATGTATGTATCTTGCAGAGCCAATGAATTGATTAGATTTTCGGGTCATAGGTCAAAGGTCATGGGGCTCATTATGTATGCAAAAATAGCTTGTGATTGCATTATCATTAGAACCGATGGATGGATTACCATCAAACTCAAAACATGTATGTACCTTGCATTTGGGGTCACGAGGTCAAAGATCAAAGGGTCATACATGTATATGAGTAATAGCTTGTAATCACGATATTCTGAGACCCTGTCAATGGATTACAACCGAACTTGAATTTTAAAAATTTCTTACATTTTGGTTTGTAAAATTGCTCTATGACGGAGGCATCACTTTCGACTGCGCGCAGTCAAAGTTCCATCTAGTTTTTTCTCCTATCCCCATTGATTTTTTTTTTAGGCCTAGAGAAGGCCAGCAGAATTCCTGAATGTATAAAGTGTAGTTAGGAAATCTCCCTCTTCCCACATTTTCTGAAAATCCTAGGATCGTCCCAAATTTGATACATAAAAAATGAAAATATAGGTAAATTTTTAACAAATTTATTATCATTTATAGTTTTATACAAATACAATATTTCCTCTTCAGTTTGTCTTAGTTCTGTAAATAGTTAGGAAAAGATATATATTTTTTAACTGTGTTTTTTTTACTTGATTTTTTTGCTTTGAACAAGCTTTTGGACTAAGTATTGTAGTTCCATAAAAAACCCACATACTGTAATAGGGATAATTCCAATTTTCTGCAGAATGTGTGTCTAAATTTATCATTTTTGATTGCAGCCCAATGTCGATGTACTTAACGACCTGGACAGATGAGAACGGCAAGAGCTGGCTTACACTCAAGAGTGATACGGAGAGTGAGAATTTCATCGATCTTGCCAAAAAATCGCAAAGCGCCAATTTTTGTCTGGTAACTTTACATGAAATGAATTAAATATTGTAGCCTGATGCGAACATAGCCTGTATGATTCTGTGAATGAAATTCAAAGCTATTTTGATAAAGTTATCTTTCTGTTTTCAAAACAATTCTAATTCAAAGGTTCATGTTTAAGAGAATGGACTAATCTAAACTTCGTTTCATTTCTAACTCAATGATTTATGGAGCACCAAATGTCTATGACAAGAGTGATTACCTATGGAGACTGGTCCTTCGCCAAAGCTGCACCCTCATTATTGGCCTGATTTATTTATACATTTCGTCATTTTGTTTCTCTTGTTTTTTCTGCTTCCATACCACTGAAGTTATTGAAAGGGTTGGTTTTTCCTTTAAGTAGCCTGGTGTGTATACATATGAAGATCATTGACATCCATCAATTTAATTTATTCTAATACATCATCTTTGCTTTCTTTATGTTGTAAACAGGAGGAGAATTTAGAATGTCCATTACTCTTGTTTGCTCATGCGGATGATCACCATATCCCATCATTGAAGGCAACCACTGAGGTAAGTAATTTATAAGTGACAGTTCCATTTTGATGCAGTTCCCATACCTGCCAACCCTTCCACATAATCCGGAATATTCTGTTTTTCTGGATTTTTAGGACCCCAAAATCCGGAATATTCCGTTTTTTCAAAATTTCAATTTTTTTTTTTGTGTGTTTTTTGTTGTTGTTGTTGTTGCTTAAGCCAAATTAAACTTGTTTTATCATATGCCGCGATGTGAGAGTTCACGTATTGCGTGCGTCAAAGGGCTGCATGATTGAGCAGCGAATTTGTATTCGCTTTTTTTGCACAGATTTACCGTGTATTGCCAGTTACACTGCCGCTGCATGTGCGAACGCCTGTTAAAGGTAACTCAAAGTTTTGTTAAGGGGTCATGAATTTGGTTCAAATGAACATATTTGAAGCATATGCGATCCTACAATATTCAGTGATCGTTGTCGCGGTTGAAATTGAGTCTTAAAGGGACTTGGTAACATTGTTCAAATGAGAGATAGTGGTGCTAAGGTAGTGACTTCAATGCTAGATGTACAATTAAGGATAATCTGAAAATTTGAGTAAAAACGGACCATTATTCATGGTACAAATTAGGAAAAACTGATCTCATGGATTCCTAAATTCTTCCAACTATATTATTACAATTTTATTACATTTTAGGTGAATGGAAATCGTCACGAAGCAATAAAATGGCTCTACATTCCATTCCAGACATTTAAGTGTTGACAGATTCTTTATAGCCTGTTTTATGTCTTTTTTTCATGGAAAAACGGTAGGAAAAATTAAAAAATGGTTGGGAGAATTTACTGTTAATCACTGTTAGAGGGTGTCTTACATCGACGCCTTCAAAGAAAATCATAGATATCTTCGTGGTTTGAGAATTTTTTCAGGATTTGTTTGCATGTCAGAGGGTTAGTACATTAGAAGGAATATAGTAAGTAACATTTTATACAAAAATTAAGCAATTTTTTTCATCAACCTTCAACAATGTTACCAAGTCACTTTAAGTTATGGAATTGTAAATAATAAACTCTTTATGTTGTATAGCTCCCTCTTAAGGTCAAAATATTAATTAAGCCATACAACAATGTTTTTGACAAAAATTTCTGTTTGGAAATTATATATCACAACTACATATTCTGAGATTTTCATGGTCGCAGCTACAACTGTATGGCCGTAAGCACTATTTGAAATTTATATAAATTTACCGGGAGCACCGGTAAATTTTGATATTCAAGTTTACTCGAAAGCAGAAGTGTTTTAGGGGCTAAATTTTCTAGTGCTTATAATACATCTACAGGGGCATCCAAATATATCAGAATTGTAAACAATTACTATCCAACCAATTTTCAAAATTTCCCAAAACGTTGTATTACCTTTAAGGGTACAGATTTCTTATTTTTGAAGACATACCGTGCTAAAAATTCTTAATTCTCATTTTCAAATGTTGGCAGGTATGAGTTCCTGGCATGAAAGAGATTGTACTATTTTTGAAAGTTTGTAGAGGAAAAGAACACTGAAACTCAAGTCGTTATCAACAAATATTGTAACTTTATCTAAACATTTGTGTTATTGAAGCTGAGAGATCGTTTGGAGAGAGCTGGCAAGGGTCATTTGGTAGAGTTTGAGTTACTGCCTGGAACAGGTCACTTTTTGGAGGTCCCATACCAAGCAATCAACACCATCTCCAGCCTCTATGATCCAACCACACTTCAATCTCCTAAATGTAAGTATTTGGGTTTCCCTGTTCACTCAAGTGCACAATATGTCTGTGGGCATGTGTGTACAAAGTTTTTTATTGAAAATTCTAAAGAAATTTCAATCAGTAATTATTGAAATAGCGGTTCTAATTAAGACTTTTCACATTGGGTGAACTGGACTTTACATTTTTGTATCTTATAGCCCACATATAAAATCAGTTCGTATAGGACCACTGTTGCATGCAGCTACTTTTTTCATCCACACATGGCATTCGTTTACTACATAAAAAAGAGGAGAAGAAAAATTGCCATGGTTTACCTCATCTCATCCTTTGAATAACCACTGATTTCTTTCATAGTACCGTAGGTTTCAGAGCATTTACGCTTTTCAAAGTTATGGAATAAACCACGCAAATACGTTGGAGTCCTTGGAGGGATAATTCTCTACTTCTGTGAAAATATCACTTTATAGAAATGGAAACAATGTCTTCAGGACCCTGTTGCATAAAACTTACCATGGTACCAGGGCTCAACCGCCAATCAAAATTGAGGTTTCCATGGTAGTTACCATTGATGGCAAAATTAATGGTAAGTCTTGTGCAACGGGGCCCAGGACTTTTTTGTCTCCCACTCTTGCATTACAACTCTTATGCTTTGATCAGAGATTGATTTCTATCTATTTCTGTATCTTACCTTAAAATCAAACAGTATACTTGACTGACTTCGGTGGCAGTGATACTAAGCAGGGAACGAAAGACCAGGTGCTTGCCTGGAGAAAAATCGTGAATTTCTTCAGGAAACATCTTGACGTGAAAGAAATGTATCGCAGTGATTGGATCTCATCCTAGATCGGACGATTCTCTTCTTATTCCGTGTGTAAGATGGTTAGTCTGACTCGTGGAGGGATAGAGATTTTATTTACTTATTAGCTGCCAAGCAGTGCCTGCACCATTTAAATCATTGTAATTGTTTTTATCTGTATACATTGGGTAATTTATTTATTACTCCTATTATAGTATATGAGAATGGAACATAGATGGCATTAGAACATGTTGTACTACAAGTTCACCTTTCAAAATGTTACATATTCATTTATGTATGAATATTTTACATGAATATGATTAGCGTAGCAGGAGCAAACACAAAGATTATTTAGATTTTTTATGGATTGGCAACAATATGTAATAAATACTGAGTTTAAAAAATTAAAAAAAAGCAATGTAGAAAGTTTGAATAGAGTAGTTAGACTCAGTCCACTGTATATATAACATCATCATTCCCTTTGTAATTCATTTTTTCCTTCAGATTTAGTATCAGACACACAATTAATAAATACAAATGAATAATATCAATACAAATCTGGTTTTGTGTAGCCCCTACCTAATACAAATGTTTGTTCTATTATTGGAGAAAGTACAAATGTGACCAAAACAGTAAGAGCATTGGATTTAATTGTGTGCAGTTCATGCATTCCATGAATATTGAATAGTAGCAGGGTCTAAATGTATGCAGCTGTTGTATTGACTGTCTATCAGTACTACTTTATAACAAGTTTATTTTGGAATGTACTAAGTCAAATAAGTATATTTATGCATTTCCTGCAGCTTAAGTCTGAAGAGAAATAGATGACAAATCAATTTTGCAGATTGCTAGAAGCTGTTAATTTGAAACAATTCTGATACTGAGAAGTGAGAAGTTATTTATTTCGATATGTCAAGCAGCTTTTAGACTTTAGGAACAATAATGATGTGTATTTGATAATCTATTCCAATGTATTCTATGCCCAGCTGAATTACAACTTGTGTTAACGTTGTTGTTTTAGTCATTGACTGATTAAATCGATACATTGTATGTATTATTATATATTGATGTGTATAGACATGATACTTGTGTTAACGTTGTTGTTTTAGTCATTGACTGATTAAATCGACACATTGTATGTATTATTATATATTGATGTGTATAGACATGACCAGTTGTAATGCTGATTACATACATTGGACATCACCAAAAAATCACAAAAAAAATCACCAAATATTATAGCCTCACACTATCTGTGAACAATGGCAGCATGCAGGCATGTATAGTAACACAAAGTATTGAAGTTCACCTTCACTAGGCATGGTTATATGTTCATCCTTTGAAATAGTAAATCATGAACTTTCATGTAGTACATGTTTACCAAATTTGATTAAGCTACTGTTATCTCCATAGTGATTACATCATTTCTAATGCCAAAGTGTTTAAGCATATTGCTCTCACTACCTCAATAATTCATGTGATTCTAATGAAATTTATGAGATTATGATGTTTGCACGGGTATGGCATTTTCATTACGGTATCACTGAAAATTATTCCATCTTTGATTGTATCTCATGTCATTATTGTCCATTTGGTCCAAAACCAGTTCGTCTAATGCCCATTTTGTCTATTTTCTATGAGGTCTATTATTAAACCAGATGGGTAGAAGACAAAATGGGCATTAGACAAACTAGATAGTATATAGTTATTGGAGATTAGACCAAATGACTATTAGCCTAAACGGTCATTAGACCAAATGTTAAGTAGACAGAATAATTATTAGACCATGTAGATAGTAGACATGCTGGGTGTAGACCATATGAGAATAGACAATTGGGGAGTAGACGAATTGGTTGTAGACCAAACGGCACTAAACTGTTTAGTTTTACTGAATAGGGCTGCAGTGATCTTATTAGTTGAAATGGGAAGCCATGCGGGGAGGGAATATCAAAGTGAAATATATAATTCACTCACAACATTCATTTTCACATGTTTTTCATGCAAATAAGTAATATAAAATAAACTGTATGTAGCATACTCTGTTTCAGATTGATTTTATCAGAGAATATGGCAGCCGTCTTTCCCCTTGTATCATCTGCTTAGAGCTAGAAGCGCATCAACCAGTAGCTTTTTACATGGCACTTACAGCCCCTGTGGAAGAGATCGAAGCTTTTAGTCGAGGTTCCATATTTCTTGCGGCATCTTATATCAGGTTATGTCACAGGAAGAATTCCTGACTCTCGTGGCAAATTTTTATCCATGTACATGAACATTTTTATATTCTTTCTTTCATTCATGGATGTAATTTCTTTTAATTTAAGTATGCCCCGGCACCTCAGAATGAGATTGGTGGCAAAATGTAAGTGTTGTTTGTTATGATTGAAAAAATAATTTAAAAATCATATATTTTTCTGCCAGGTTCAAAACTATATTTTTCTAATGGACTATAATTACATGTACAAATTGCAAGTAATGCATTAAATGTTTGATTACTGAAACATATTTGATACTTACAATTG
Source organism: Strongylocentrotus droebachiensis (assembly GCA_035222895.1). Lineage (NCBI taxonomy): Eukaryota > Metazoa > Echinodermata > Echinoidea > Camarodonta > Strongylocentrotidae > Strongylocentrotus > Strongylocentrotus droebachiensis. The sequence goes on from JAVYIG010003971.1 coordinate 80,216, forward strand.
CCTACTTTCATTTATTGTAGTAATGAGTCCTTGTAAATATTATAAACAAAATGTTCTTACCTGGTAGGCCCTTCTGTATTTTGCAAACTGGACAAGTACTTGAAACCAATAGGGTTGAGGTTGCTTGAACAAATTTATTGAAGTGAATTTCAAGGTTTTGAGTGATAACTACCCCTCTCTCTATTAAATACCGTGAAATTAAAATTTGTCATACTTAACATCTTAAAAGATAGCTTAAAGATGTGTATATGCTCAGTTATCCGACATAAGATTGAAAAATATGCATTGACAAATGGGGTTTGCATTGAAAAGTGATCATTACCACATAACAAATAGCATAAAATTACATTGTTCTGACCAAAGACAAAGACAATTTATGTATTAGCACAGCTATTGTTATTTTGTGATTCTTCTGCCTTTCACAAAATGTTGATAAATTAAGTTGTCTTTCCTTTTTAGTGAGGATCGGTTTTATGAGTCCTCTGTGGTTTAGATTTAACTTGAGCGTAGGGGTTACTTTCATCAGGGAGATGGGAAGGGAATGATCTCTGTATTACAAACAAAAATAGATGCAAATAAATTGAAAAAATAGAGGCCTGGAGAGGGGCGAAGAGACAGATAGAGAATTTACAACCAGACATCGAGACAATTTTAAGCAAGGAGAGAGAGAGAGACAGAGAGAGAGAGAGACAGAAATGAGGTAGAAGCAAAGAAAGGAAGAAATGTACAAAGAAAGCCTGAAAGAAATTGAGGAAGAAAGATAAAAGATAGAAAGAATATGTTGTCTGTACAATCTGAATCCATTAGTTGCCTGTGCCCAACTTTTAATAAAATAGCGCCCTCTTTAAATATTGCGGGCTGATAAACCAAAATAAACATAATTTTCGCCAATGTCTTTACCTTATTGTATGCAACAAATTTACATTACGTGATTGTTTTGTAACTATTTTTGTTAACAACTTTAATTTGACAGGAAGAGGGCTTGAAATTCCTGAGTAAAAGTAACGGGAGAAGGTTGGAAGCTGGGATGATGAACTTGAAAAATCAAAGGTAACAACTTTTTTTTTTTTTTTTTTTTTTAGAGAGAGAGAGAGAGAGAGAGATGCATCATAACGCCTAATAAAAAAAGATGTTGTATTGTCTTTTGCGACCGACCCCAAAATCTTGAAATCTACGGTCGTTTTTTTAAATATTTGTATTATTATTATTTTTTTTTAATTATTTTTTTACACCGATTTTTAGAGGGAAAAAATGTATTTAAAGCATTCGAAACTGAAAACATATCAGCCCAAAGAGGGAGTTAAAAGAATATTTTTTTTTTAAAGGACTTCGGACCGACCGACCCATGTTTTGGCACCTAAAGGGCAATACAACATATAGGAACTATTGGTACAGACTTATACGATAAATTATGATGTAGCCTACTCGGCGGTTAGTTGACCCTTTTCAATTTTCATAAACTTGAAATTAAAAGATATGCTGACAAATAGATCGAATGACACAATGAACCACTAAAGGTTCTTCAGCATCTTATTGTTGTTAAAGTTATTATATTATCATCGTCAATTCTTTAAAAATATCAACAGCCAGTGGCATATATTATTGGGGAGGAAGAAGTGGCGCAAAAAATAGAGAGGGGCGCAAAAAATGCAAATAAAAGAAAGAGAAATAGAAGGAAATGAAGAACAAAAAAGAGATTACCAGTATTAGTTAAAGCGCCCACAATACTGATAATAGTTCTTCAGAAATAGGCTTTTTGAGGAATTAAAATGAATGCATTTTCGGTCGCTTCGCTCCCTTGCATAATTACTTCAGGGTCTTGTAATTTTGTGTCCCAAAATTAAATGGTTCGAAATTTGTAATTCTTGTTGCTTTGTTCCCTATCATATTATTTTGCATCAGCGTTTGTTAAATAATGGGCTTCTAATATAGGCCTAGCATAAAATGATAATTGCGAAAAAACACATATTAAAAGAAATCTTAACTTTTGGTTACCTTGCTAAAATTCCTATATTTTCCCTGCAATGAGAGTTAAATAAGTTTCATTTGAGGAAGCAGTGAATAAAAAAAAAACTTATAGACCATCAAAATTAGAAACTATACTATTCGATTGCAGGGAAGAATTAAACTTCCAAATTTTGGGCAACTTTCATTTTATGCAGTGTCTTTTTTCATGGCGAATTAGCCTAATGAATGTGTCAATTTTGTCTCCCTTGCTTCGCTCACTCGCGAAATGTATACACAGGATGGTTGATATTTGAAAGGCCTTACCCCTAAATATGCCCGGAACGGCTATGATTGTATGGATGAAACCTGTGAGAGGGTTAAAAATGCAACAACAAAATAAAAAGAAGGAAAGAAAAATCTAACACTCGTTCGCTTTACAATTTTGTTACTTATAAATTATTCTATACCCATAGGCCCTATACAAATTTTTGTCATTTTTTAAGAATGTGAAAAAGTAATTGATTTGTCCTGATTTATGTTTCTTGAGAATGCGACATATCAAAGCTTACCTCTAAGCTCTAGAAGCGTTCAACACCGGCCCTAATTCCACCAGTCCGCCTTTCATTCTTGAGTTACGAAAAAAGCACACAAGCATCGATTTAACAAGGGTATGAATGATTCAGTTGCTATAACTGTATTATGGTACATGTGTGTTACTTATATTATCGTAAATAAAATATATATATTGCGGATGCAATTTCATTTTTTGTCCCTGTCGAAATAGTACCTCGAGGCGCCACTGCCACACTGGTATTGGAACAGGGCATGGACGAAGTAACTTAGCCTGTGCTCCCTATCCAAAAACTCATAAATTTAGCATGGACGTCATTTAATATGATAAATACGTCACATGAAAACTTCCCATTACATCAAGTAAAGCGTTACCCACCGATCAATACGACAGCTCGGTAATCAAAATTGATGTTACTTCAAATGCTGCTTTCATATTGTGCTTTACAAGATCATTTTTTATTTAAAAAGATATTATTATATACATTTTACGTTATTTTATGAAAGATATTTGTTTTAAAAGGCAATTTGCATCACAATAATGGACAATTTTTCAGTGGGAGTAAAATTTATGATGGGAATACGTGTATAGCACTTTCGCAGAAAATTAGTGATCGGTTCTAGACATCTCCCCCTTAAAAGTTCGCGCTTGCCATTTCGTCCCAGTTGTATCGCGAAACTCTCACACACCTTGCCTATACAGTGTGTCCCGAAAAAAACTATACACTTTTGAAATGGCTGCCGAATAAAAAATATATGATTCTAGGGGGAAAAGTTATATATGTATGGAAAGCTCATATACTCAACTTTCATATGACACCAAAAGTTGCGAAAATAATTCATGCTCGGGTGAGCACTGCTCACTTTTGTAAAGGGTATGAAAATTTGGTTGCGCAGGAATTAGCCTTCCAATTTGTGAGAGGTAAATCCTTTGGAGCTTACGGAATTGAGGATGATATGACCAATTTATGATCAATTGTGATAAGTTTGGGTTTGCTGAGTGAAATGTTTGGTTTATGGGATTAACATTTTATGCATGACTTAACAGGAATTGCATTTTTTATTGTAGCACTGTAACTTCCCTGGTAGACTCAGGTGTGTTTATGGGAGTCAGGATGGGGTGATGGTACATGTTGTAATTTCCATGTTACAAACTGTTATTCTCTTACATCTGTGACTTTGAATAAAAACCTTCACCCCACATTTCGATTATTGTAAGATTAGTTGAACATCTCATTGATTTACTCAATACCCAGGTAGGGATAATGTAAATTGAATATTCAAATACGGTTTTTGACAAAAGGAATGTCCAAGATGTCGGCTACTTATTCTTCAGGTAAATGGTAACTGAAATGTGGGGTGAAGGTTTTTATTCAAAGTCACAAATGTAAAAAATAACAGTTTGTAACATGGAAATTACAACATGTACCATCACCACATCATGACTCTCATGAACACACCACTGAGTCTACCAGGGAAAGTTACAATGCTACAATAAAAAAATAAATTCCTGTTCCGTGCACAAAAGTTTGGTTTAATAAACCATGAAATTCACTCAGCAAATCATGAATGTATCATATCACCCTCAATGTTGTAAGCTCCAAAGGATTTACCTCTCACAAATTGGAAGGCTAATTCCTGCGCAACCTAATTTCCATACCCTTTACAAAAGAGAGCAGTGCTCACCCAAGCATGAATTATTTTCAAACTTTTTGGTGTCATATGAAAGTTGAGTATATGAGCTTTCCAAACATATATAACTTTTCCCCCTAGAATCATATATTTGTTATTCGGCAGCCATTTCAAAAGTGTATAGTTTTTTTCGGGACACACTGTATAGGTGACGGACTCTGTATGGTTTCGAAAGCAAGAAGGGCTTTGTGAGTTTATGATAACGCTCTTTTAGCTTCAAACAAGATTGAACAGCGACTCAACATCCTTAAAATCCGTTAGCCATATTTCAATGAAATATTCGGGAGCAGGAAAGCGAGAGACTGGAGAGAGAGAGAGAGAGAGAACCTCAGGAGAGCCGCGAAAGGGAGAGCTAGAGAGAGAGAGAGAGAGAGAGAGAAGGGGTAGAGCCTCAAGAGGGCGAGGGAGGGAAGGAGGGAGAGAGAGGGAGGGAAGGAGGGAGAGAGAGGGAGAGAGAGAGAGATAGAGAGAATAGGATTGAGCACTGCATACTCTCCTTTAGTATAGGATTTCCCGGCCAAATTCGCGAGTTTGTCATTCAAATTCATTTGTCTTGCGTTCAAATTCGACGGTTTTAGTGCTGTCGGGTATATCTCGGGTTTATATTCCTTTTTCTAGATTTCAAATCTATGAAGTTTTCGTTAGAATCTATGTATGTTTCATTCCAATTAGTGAACAAAGTGCTTCTTTCGCTATTTGGTCATTCGATTTAGCGCAACACGATTTTCTGACATCGCGACGGTGTACTTCTAGCATTCTAATTCATTTGTAGCATTCAAATTAGCACTTTGTGCACTAAAACTAATGGTCAATATACATTTCTCGTTTATTAAACACTTTTTATAGCTCATTCTTTTTCTTTCAAGATCGTTTTTTCATGTGTATTTCATCCTATTTTATTTTCTTGCATTTATACTCTTTATATACTTTTAGATTTATCAGATATTCATCAGCCTTTAAGTTTGATTGTTAACAAAAAAGATTTACATCTACGGACTTGATGGTCTCAATATTAATTTTGTGACGGTAAATTTTCATGTAAGGAAGTTGTTTGTCTTGTGTTTCATCACAAATTTATCACAATTTCAGTATGGAGGAAGGGTACAATATTGTGACTGGGGTAGGTGTTTTTGTATCCCCACTTTTCTGGGGTATATGAACATGTCCGTTCAGAGCTGCCATATCCCTTGATTACGCCCCTTCTTTACCTAATGTCTGACTACAAACATATGCTTTGTCCTCAAAATTAATAAATTGAATAACAGAAAAGACCCCAATGGCATATCATGTATTTAATTGCATTTTTTTAAAGCTGTAAACGTGTGTTGCATTTCTTCCCCCTATAACATTCCTAACTTAATTCGAATACGAATGACAGGTGTTAATTTGAATGATAAAAATGACGCCTCGACAAATGACGATTAATTTGAATGCTAGTTGAGCAGTTTCTAAATTGAATGACAGATCTATGAAATCCTTCGACCAAAATCCTAAATTAAATACAAAATCGGGAAAATTGAATGATAATTGGCATGGCAAAGCTGATCTGCGCTAACTTAAATGCAAAGTAAATGAATTCGAATGACAAACTCGCGAATTTGGCCGGGAAATCCTATATTTCATATAATCAATGGCACACTATAAACTCTAAAGTTTAGCAGGGCAGAATGGAGTCATCATGCAAAAGGAGATCGATTACTGTAAATCCATTCATTTTGTTTGTTGAATGAAAATATCTTATATAGGCGTAAGTTGATTCCTTCTGTATTATATAACTCTACATATCTATATAACTACTAATCTTCACTGATAGTACGTTGTTCTATTATGCTATCATTAGCAGATTGACTGATTTGTATTTCTGATGTTTTTATTATGCCTGTAATGTTTTGATTACTTTGTAAAACGTAAATCATCAGCCTTGAGCTTCCGATGGTCTTTTACTGCACAATAAACCCGTTTCTTGAAAGTTTAGCTCATTATGCAGGTGCTACTCGCTAGGAGTAGGGTAGACTAGATGCATCGTACGTTTATTTTATTTTTTCAATTATCCATATTTTGGCAACGATAATCAGATCTCTGGCATCTAAATTTTTGCCTTATAATCAAATTTCGAATCATATTTTGATGAATATATAAAGCACTTTCACTAAAATAAAGTGTGTCGAAATTGTAGTTCATTTGCTCTCCTGCGAATCTATGACTAGTCTACTGGCGAGTTTGAGGCAAAAGAAGTAGTTGCGAGTTTTTGTCGGGGCGAACTTCAAAAGGTCGCCGATTATATTGTATACACATTCACGATTTTACAGGAGACTGATGCAAACATATGAACGGTATTCCGGCTGCTCTGACAAGATGGAAAGGATAAGAAAGGCACTATGACGCTTACTTTACTTGATGTTGGAAACGTATTTGTGTAGTTGACTTATTTTCATTGATTTACGGTAAGAAATATATAAGAAAACCATTTAATTTCATCCTCTTTTATTGTTGGTGTGATGCCCGACATCATTGGATGCCGCGGAGAAAAGCGATCATACCAGTGCATGCAAGCTAGCTGCTGCTGCGCGACCGCGGCTGGAGCGAAGTACCGTACATTAACAATAACATGTAAATTTAGTAAAGTGTGGTAATGAAGTGGATGCTGAGATCACAGCATTGCTCCACTCTGTGCCCAGTCCTACTCTTATCTTCACTTCTGATGAACTCAATGCAGCAATCTCCAGACTCAAGCCAAAGAAGGCAGGAGGTATGGATAACATAGCACCAGAGCACATCCTTCACACAGGACCTGTCGCTCGCCGTCTCATTCTTCTGTTACTGAACAACTTCATCCATCATATCCATATCCCAGAGAGCTTCAAGAAAAGCCTGATCCTCCCCATCCATAAAGGGAAGGGCAAGCCCCTTAGCAACCCGTCTAACTACAGGGGCATCTCTTTGTCTACAGTCTTCTGCAAACTCTTGGAACTCCTCCTTAAGCCTACTCTCGAAAGCTCTCTTAGTAGAAACGGCATACCCGATGAACTACAAGGGGGTTTCCAGACTGGTCACTCATGTATTCTGACAGCAGCTACACTCACCATGATAACTGAAGCTAATAAGCGAACCAACCAGCCTACCTTCATAGCCTTTCTCGATGCTGCTAAGGCCTTCGATACTGTGTGGCACCATGGCCTATTCTACAAGCTTCATAAAGGTGGCATCAGAGGCAGGCTCTGGCTCACACTGAAGAAGATGTATGAAGGTCTATCAGCTTCTGTGTTGTGGGGAGACCGCCATTCTTCTGAATTCCCTGTGAAGCAAGGGGTTCGCCAGGGGGGAATCCTCTCTCCCCTGCTCTACCTCGTTTACATAGATGGTCTGATCAAAAAGCTCAGGGATAGAGGCCTTGGTCTTCACACTGGCTCCATTTATACAGGCATCATAGTCTTGGCGGATGATGTGGCGCTACTGGCCTCCACAGCAGAGGAACTGAACCTCATGCTTGATGTAGTTCATGTATACTCCACCGAATGGCGGTACGCCATCAATCCCTCTAAGAGTGCCATTGTGGTGATGGGATCCTCCACATCCTCTACTTTTCGTTATGGTAGGGATGTGATACCCCAGACTGAGTCGCACCCTCATCTTGGAATTATACGCACGACTTGCCCATCAGACCCAAGCGCCAGGATGATCTCAACTGGTAACCGAACGATGTACGCCCTTACTGGTGTTGGAGCACACAGAAGCGGCCTACCCCCTCATATTTCCTCAATCTTATGGGAGAAGTTCTGCATCCCGAGGATGCTATACGGGGCAGAGGTCATGCCTCTGACAAAGATGGCCAAGCTCCACCTTGACAGGGCCCAGACCCAGATGTTCAAATCTATCTTGGGACTCCCTCGCACCACCGCCACTGAAGCAATACACCTCTTCACAGGACTCCTACCTATCTCTGACAGCCTCCATATCCAGCAACTGAGACTACTCGGCCAGCTGTTGCTTCTCTCACACAGCAGATTCGAATCCAGGGTCTTCTTCCACATGTTATGCCACCATCCAAGCACCAGGTACATTGCTTCATTCAGCGACCTCCTTGAGCATTACCAGCTACCATCTATACAGGAGCTTCTGAACTCGCCGATCCCGTATTTCTCCTGGAAGAAGACGGTCAAATCCACCGTCACAGAGCACAGACATGAAAAGACAGCATCTGCTACATCCACCAAATCGACTCTCAACATGATGGCCAGCTTACACCCTTCAGAGACACCACACCTACTTCCCAGGAAAACCCCGTTTCCTCACCTTAGACAAGCCATCCCAATTAAATGCCAATTACTTTGCGGCATGTACCGAACCAACCAACGATTGGCTACCTTGTCTAATGGTTCACAGAGTCCAGCATGTCCCTGCCTGACTGCGGATGAAACAGTCAATCATCTGATAGGGGCATGTCCCCTTTATAACGATGAAAGGGAAAACTTCATCATGAGCCTATCAACTCGCACTCAACATCAATTACAATTAGTTCCTTCTCATCTCGTGGCCGTCGTCATCACAAATCTCATCCTCCTTGGAGTTAACAACGACCCACCCATAACTGCCCAGGCCCTGGATTATCATGCTGCATCCCTAACATTCATATTAGATATGCACATTAAACGTTCTGTTGTGAACAAAGCAGCTCCTGCATAAGCTGTCATCTTCATGTCTTGTGATCTCTGATATTATATACCCAGTTTTGTATTGTCTCTACTATCTATTTACTCAATCTGCGAAGGATACACTCCGCAGTTCTCCAAACCTGGAGGAAACCAAGAAGAAGAAGAAGAAGAAGATCCATCCATTTTAATGTTGAGATGACGAGTGGTTTCCTATACCATAATATTGTCCGATTGTGTTGTCATTCTGTACCAGGACTGGAGAGTGAAAACTGTAAATGGAATAAAAGCAAAAGGTACACTGTATTTGGGTAGTGCCAGTGGCATGATGGGTGAATTGCATGCATGGTGATGAAGCCGAGATGTGATAATGATAATGTTGTCTACTAGTACTACTGTTGTTGGTGTTGTGCGTGATGGGTGAATTGCATGCATGCGCATGATGAAGCCGTGATGTGATAATGTTGTCTACTACCAAACTACTACTAGATCTACTACTAGTTCTGTTGTTGGTATCGTGCATGATGTTTTGTTCCCATTTATGCTTGTTTAACTATCTTGATCTATTTTGTCGATCTACAGTAACAATTTGTGAATATTCACACCCCTCTACCATTTTTGAAAGACTACATATTACTGGTATAAAATGTATAAAGACTATGTAATTCAATACCGATCATGCAAAAAGAGGTGTAGAAAGAAATGATGTTAATAGCTTAGCACACGTTATTCATTCTCCACAGCCGCTAGAGTACTGCACATTAGATGAATCACTTTTCAAAACTGAGTGAGGCATGTATATTCTGGTTTGACATACTGTTAGCATGCACAGTAAGAATACAATTAAAGGTCATAATACTGTACATGTACATGTAAGTTAGTAGTTATCATCAAATGTGCAGCCATCATATATTGCGACTCTATATATGGGTTCATTGTGTATTGATGTAAGTTTGTGTAAAACTGTAACTCACCCTCCATGTTCTGTGCAGTTTGGAGGTTTGGCTACAGCGCTAGTCTCGCTAAAGCTGAGCATCTCATTTTGACGATGTCTGCATTCCCTATTGTGACTGATCAGGATTTCATGTTTTTTAGCATAATGCCTTTTTTATCTGTTGTTTTGTCAGTGATGTAACTCCAATATTCAAAATGAGCCTGTTAAAAGTCTTCTGGATAAAGTTCCCTCAATTTTTTATAATTAAAATGTCGATATTCATTAGTTGATAACTTGATACCAAGAGTCCAAGACTCTGCGGGAAGCATGATATTCATATGTAATTTTTAATTTAAAAAAAAAAAAAAAATTAAACAAATTCTTCTTCTTCTGTCAAAACAACTCTATAGTCTATTCGTTAGGTTACACAACCCTGACGAGCAGTTATCTTATCAGTTTAACTTAGCATTTATTTACTGTATTTACATACACTTAAAACAAGTTATCTTGTAAACAAGAAAAGTGGCAATAATGCATTGGAAATATGATATGTTTTCTTCAAGTACATGTAGGCTGTTGATATACAGGTGCAGGTTGATGTATGCAATTTCTGTATACCTTACCTTTACCCGAGATTCTGGAAGAATGCTGTGTTCTCAGCAGTCGGGCTTCCAGTTCAATTCCATTTTCTTCCTTCTCGTAGTTGGGTGTATACAGTAGCTTGTCCTTAATGTCTGACTTACTGAGAAAACTATATGACTATAAACAAATATTCATATACCGGTCATGTATTGAAAAGATAACTTGTTTTATTAGTGGAATTATTATGGGGTCATTTTTGTTACCTTATCCAAATTTTATTTTTTGGGTAATATTTGACTTGAGGATGATTGACCTGTACTACATACATGTACATACATGTACATGGAAATGGGCTGCTTTTTTTAATTTAGTAAAGATTTATCAGAAAACCTCTATAAAACTATGTCAAAATTTTCTACAAAAACAATTCCATAAAAAAACACATGAAATAGACGCTGATAAATGTTTACAAATTATTCAGATATCGATTTTCCTGTTGGCAAACTATTTAGAATCAGGAAAGTATATAAGTAATTGTGAGCAGTGACCTTCTCTAATGTTCATTTTTCAGGTTGTGCGCGTACAGTCATTATGAAAACAGTTTAAATTGCATGTGCATACATGTATCTCTAGCAGGGTCATGTTGTCTCTAAGACGGATGTAATGGCTTGTCCATCTAGAGTGTCAATCTGTGTTTATGTTTATCCGGAGTTCATGCAGGTGTAGGGTCTACTGCTGTAGCCCGGTTATGTACATCAATAGCTGTGATCATGTTTACTTGATTGATATGACAGTGATGAGGATTAGTCATTCTCAGAAAGGTTTATTCAACTCTTCTTTCGCTTCCGTAATTCATCACCTTACCGGTAAGCGGATACCAGGTGTCTTGTCTTGTCATCTTTATGAAGTGTGCCTTTATAATCAGATTTAGTTACCGTACACACTTTACCAGATACTGAATTACATTCATGAATAAATCATGCAGTGTGTGAAAATGTTGAGGTAGTTTCGTGTTGTACACTGTTATTTGGTGAGTGAAAAATATATTGTTCACAGAGTACTGTAGAATGAATGAATTTTCGGAAGAGAAAGTTCTTTTTTACAATGACAGTGGTGACAAGATCAGCATTCAGTAAATTAGTTTTGATGGGATGTCAGTGGAATTCTCTTAACTTCATAGATAATTTATTTGACAGGCCTATTTGAAAAGTTGAAAACAGTTGCTGTTTTTATTTCATTTCTAATTCTGAAGCATCTTCTTCTTGTTATACATGTATGAACATGTACATGTACCTCCATATGAATCACGTGTACAGGTATTGCCCCCTGTGTACATAATCATCACACGATGAGGCCAAAGAGACAAGCGGAAGTTCTCTCCTTCCGGATGTTGGTCTTAATTACAGGGTATTTGAGAAGTGGGTCATGAAAAACAGATACCGGTATGGTTACGGAGCAGTGGGTTATTACCTACCAGCATACAAGACCTCTTCACACTAGCAAAGTCCTCCTTCAGGCATACCTGTCTATCACGATCAACATTTGATCATACACTGTAGTTTGTGTTTGTTGTTTCTTTGTGACCACTTGGCAGCTGGTATACAACAGGTTTGTAACATACAAGTTTGAAAGTTGCATGCACATGCACTTGCTTATTGTTCATGATTATTAGGCAAGCATCGATGATCAATCATCCATTTTAAACTGTTTATTATGGAACATCACAGTGAAGAAACTTGCAATATACATCTAAATGTAATAACAAAAATGTATTGCCTGTACATACAATCACAGGATAGACATATCAATTTTTTGTAAGATATCATACAGTGAATCCTTGCACATTTAACAACTGGGAAAGAACTTAAAGTGGACATATTTTGTTTGATGTGAAAACTGAGAAATTTGTTTCTGACAATATATTTGACTGTATATAATTATATATGAAGTAATATGAATAGCCTTTAAATTTTCCTGCTCCATCGACTTTAAAACAAAATTCTGCAAAATGAAGATTTTTTTTTCAATTTAAGGTTTTATTTACAGGTGTACATGGACATGACTGATTTTGAAGTGTGAATAGATCTTCATGACAGGTTCTTGCAACAGCAAGCCATTCCAGTTTACAGGACTTGATGGATGAGGCACATTAGCCAGTTGCCATCATTAGTCTTCAGTTTGTCTCATTTTGGTTTCCTGTTCCTTCATGTAGGACTACAGTGTATTTACATTTGTAAGCTTCATTATACATTATGTGTGCTGTGCAAGCTCTTAGACCTCACAATCGTATTGTGGCATTGTTCTTAGTAGTTTATATATCACATGTGCATGTTGATAAATCTTAGCATATCTGCATCATCTTTGAGAATTCCATACATGTGTCAAATCATGAACCTACTATGGTCAAATTTGTACTTTTTTACAGGACATTGGGATTTTTGTTTTGTTTGTTATGATGAGAAAATCAGAGATTTGCATAGAACTTCAGAAAGGTGTGTATCAAAAGCTGTATGTACTGTAATGTTGTCATTTCTGCAGCAAGGTGTAAGGTACATGTAATATACAATTATTGAAGTCAGTACTTTTATAAAACAATAACAGATCATAAATAATTAAATAATTAAATAACAGATCATCTGTTCCATTTTAGCCAATAAAGAATCAAGTTCAATTAACCTAATTCATGAGCAGAAAGTGATTGAATATCAAAACACAAAAATTCTGAAGTGAAGGCACATGCAACAAAAGTGACAATAGATGAAATCATACATCAAAAAGAGCAGTCTTCAAAGAAAGGAAGAAAAGAACTTGAAGAAGAGAATAGAGACATCCGTGTTTACACAGTCTGATCATGTCCGGATTTAGTTGAATTTTGTCCCTCTCAAATTGTTGGGTTTTATTGAAGTCCATGAGACTGTTGTCTCTGAACAAAATCTCAAGAAATACATCAACTTCAGACCCTAATCCGTTTGTGTACCAGTACATGTGTATTGCTAATCCCATCCAGGGCTCTGTTCATCTTCTTAAGATGTGAACATTTCACGACCCATTTTTCTCTCTGACTCACCAAGTACTCTCTGTATATTGAGCCTTAATAGCTTAATTTGATTCTATCCATGTTCATTACAAAGGGAGGGATAGAGAGTCGATGTGACATCCCGTAGACTTAATATGCGAATTTGCTCAGCATGTGCACAGCTCATCACTCCCGTGACATTTCAGGAAAACAGCGGCCAAAGATGGAGATCGGGTGAATCATCCAGTTTGATAAATGTAATTTCATATATCCCCCTTAACAAAGTCTTCTCAAATTAGGAATAAACATTCAGCAATACTGCCTTTGAATTCCGATGCAATTAGACATTGATGGCCTCTTTAGCTTCTGTGATTAAAATGATTGTCTTTCTCTTTCTGCTGCGATATGATTTTATGGGTTATGGTACTGTCCATAAATGGAAAGCTGGGTCAGATCTGGAGTGAGTCAGGATGATAATTGGGGACCATAATTTTGTTTTGTTTGTTTATTACAGTTTTTGTATGGTGCTTAACAAGATGATTAATGAATAGACCCCCTTCTGTTTTCTTGACAAATGTTCATTCTTTAGAGCTCTGTAGATTTTTTGAGTTGACACATGAAAGCCCAATTAGTTTAAGGATACCAGTGCTTTGTACCGGTAGTCAACAATGTATACTTTCTGTTTCCTTTTTTAAAAACATTTTGTCAAATGGTTATGTGAGAAAGTTTGAATTGACTGTTTCAGCAAAATGTTATCAGTAGGCCTATATTGAGTGGACAGCATTTTACATGTGATCTACAAAGTAATTCACTTGAAATAATGTAGAACGTACATGTAGTTTAGGCTTTATTCTCTGAATCATGTGCTTCTACTAAAGGTGTTTGATAGAGAATGAGAAAGAGAGGGGAAAAAAGAAAAAAAGAGAGAGGGAGAAGGGGGGGGGGGGGGGTCCCTTGAAAGCTTATTAGTCGGGCGAGCGGCAAGGTATGATGTAGCATAATTAGTTTCATATCTGTGTGTATTGCCACTATGCAGGCTCGGTTAATCCGGTTTGTTATCCATTCACGAGGTGATTGAATTATAATGCTGGGTAGCTAGATAAGCACTCTAAATCTACTTTCCTGCAATGCAAGGCCCCGAGGATGCAAGCCTGTCTTCCCGGTCCGCCCTCTCATGTGAATTGGATTAATGATGGAAGCACACACTCCACAACATGCATGCATTCATAAGCATCCTGGTAGGATTAGGTGTGGGGAAGAGGGGATGGATGGGATTGAGGAAAAGGACACAGGACTAGATTGTTTTTTTTTACATACAATCGTACGCAGCAAAGGCATGGACGGAAGCGGGATGTACAATTTTGTTTTCTTCCCTCCATATTCAAGCAGTTTTCCTGAAAATGCATACAGTTGTTTATTCCAGATGAAAATTTGGAGTTAATAAGCAACATGCCTAGTTTGGTGTGGGTTACAAATCAGCCCCCCCCCCCCTAAAAAGGGAAAAGATCTGCTTGATATTCAAACAGACTTTTTTTGGCATGTATGTGTTGTCTCTAGTTTCAAGACAGAATAGATCTAGGCCTACATGTTTTATTTTAAAATGATTTTTTTTTCTTCTTCAAATTTCCTTCCCTAATTACAGGAAGGCAAGCATGTGGTCTTTCTGTGTAGGGATTTGTAATGTACAGGTAAAAGAAATGTAAAAATGGCACAATTTGGTCTACTTTTATTATCAATTTTGTTTCATTTCATGTTATTGGTTATTATAATGATACAAAAATGAACTGTACAGGGTGTACTGAGAAAAGAAAATAAGTCACATCCTTTCAACAAAATGTAGGTTTGTTGAATATAATGTTGCTTTATGTTTGTAAAGAAATTGTCTTTAAAAGGATTACAGAATTCTTCTTTGACTTGAGAGTTAATACTGTACATATACATGTACAGTATGTAGGCTGCAATTTCGAGCCTTAATCATGTGAGATTGCCTGTGAAACCAGTGACCTGAATTGTGGTTCCTGCATAATTCACACTGCATCCGAGACCGTGCTGTTTATTTAGTATGGACAATGACATTCGAACATGTGGTTTTGGGATGTGTTTTGGGGGTACCGGTGTCTAACATTGGATAGCATAGAAAATAAGACAGATGTAGAGATGTAGTACATTGTAGCATATAGAGACTGAAAGACTTAATTATTTTGTTGATGGTCGTTTTACTTATTTCTGTATCCTCTGACTGCTTTAGAGACTTATTATGTGATATTTTGTTGAAAGGAATGGTTTATTTTGTCTACAAAATATAGAGCTGCAGTTACATGTACATGTGAACATATGCTGCTTTGCTCTTGGATGATTATTAACTGATTAAAAAGATGAAAATAAGACTTCCTTATTCGTTATTTGCAGTAATCATGATTTATCAAGTGCTCAACTTTAAATGTTTTGCTCTGAGAGGCGATGCTTGTCACACCACTTGTTACAATCACCATGACGGTGGTCTATATACATGTATACAATTAATCTCTTTTCTTAGCTCTATTCCAATGCGACATTATACGAGTAGGTTGTGACCTGCGGTGGTTATTTGTGTGGTCTGCTTCTTGGAGACCACTTTTCTTGCCCCCTTTATTGAGGGTTGGAAATAAGAAAGAATCAATATTATTGAGCAGTTTGAGGTTGGGCTTCTTGGGTGGCTTGTGGGACTGGGATTGGCCTTCCCCTTGAGGGATGAAGCAGTTCAGAGCTCAACTTCTCTATCTTTTATTTCATTTGCATGTACAATAATTATATGTACTGTATATGGAGAGGAAAGAAAGAGGTTGAAGAGAGAGCAAGAGAGAGAAAAGAGAGCGAGGGAAAGAGATGGAGAGAGGGAGAGAGAGAGAGGTTGAGAAAGGAGGAGAGAGGGGATGAGAGAGGAGGAGAGAGAGGAGGAGAGAGAGAATTAGAAGAGAGGGGAGGGGAGGGGGGTAATGTAGAGTTTGGCGAATAATAAGTGGTTTTTAATAAGAGAGGAAATCTTGAGCTGTACATTCATCTAGATTTGAACACCATTCATGAAGAAAGATTACAAGACAATAAACTGTAAATGTAAAAAAAGAAAGAAAAAAAAAAAAAAAATAAATAAAAATAAACTGTAAATGTATGATGATATCTTGTTGGACACTTAGAGAGAAAGAGAGAAAGAGGAAGAGGAAAAGATAGATAGAGAGAGAGAGAGAGGGGGGGGGGGGGAGAGAGAGAGAAGGAAGGGAGGGAGTGGGTGGGGAAGAAAATGATTTGGTTTTAATTGCTGACAAAATCATATTTACTGTGTACATGTACATTGCATCTTAGGTAGATGTTGATGTATTAACAAAACTTAACATGAAGTATTCAATAATTTGTTTTCTTTCAGAGAAAAGAGAAAGTTGTTGAATCTGTTTGGCAATACATTTAGCATTCCCAAAACAACTGTTAGAAAGCTAAAAATATTACTGTGGTACCAGTAAGATAAATGTACATGTACAGTACATGTAACATGATTATTCATAACCCCAAAATAAAATGTTGTCACTTCAACACTAAATAGAAAGAAACACGTTTTATATTTTTTTAATTTTAAATATAGGGGACTTTAGGAGAAAAATCAGTTACTTTTTGTAAAAAACAAGTACCGGTATACTTGCTTTGTGATCCACGAGTGTCATTTGTAAACTTAAAATAACTGAAAGGTCAAAATGTCAGTGTTTGGTTGTAAGGTCATAGCCTAATACAGTACATGTAGGTCTTCAATGTTACATGTACATGCAGTGAAAAATTAAACAGGTGGATGAGCAATTTAGCTCTCGTAAGCTCCGAAAGACATTTGGTAAACTAAAAATGTGCTCTGGTAAAAAAATGAAAATACTTAAATATAATTGTTAAGAGATCACACTTATATAGCACCGAATCCCAAAAGAGCTCCAGCAACAAGAAAAGTATTTTTACACAGAATACAATTGCACAAGTGTGCTGACAATTTTAGGCTAAAGCTGTATCACTATGGCAATGGTGTTTGCAAGCATCAAATTAATCGATACCGACCTGATTGTTATCAAATCCAGGTGTCTTTTTAGGTACTGGGTTGTGCCAGCTTGGTTTCTTTGTGAAATGATATTATTGAAGGACATGACACTTCCAGGAATTGCAAATGATATTGCAACCAAGTGTAGGTCGATGGTTGGGCATGATACGTAAACAGACTCTTGTTTACAATTCTCTGCTGCCTATATTCATGAGCTGAGTCCGGCGAACTAGACTTATAAAAAAAGAAAATCTTGAGTAACTGAGCTTGTATCCATTTGAAAATTCATATGTAGAGAAGTTGAAACAAATATCTAATTACTGTTTATGTGTTGGATATTATTTTTGATAGGATTGTCAAAATGATGAGATTCTTATATTATTTTGTGCAAAATTAAATCTGTGAGTATGTCTATAGCATCAAAACTGTAGTGTAGTCTAATGTTAAATTACTATTGAAGTCCTTTTCATGTTGACATCAAAGAAATACTGGAGATAAACTACCTAGTACCTTGGCATTTTAGCTTGTGGCGTAAACATCTTTTGTTCTTGTCTCCACGACAGCAATTGTAAGAGCAATATCTGAAAATCCCAACGAGAATGTAGGAGAAAGGGGTTGTTACTCCACTCACTTCAAAATAGAATTAATGGATATTTTATCTGTTCATGTCGTTCTGCTGGGCGTACAAGCATTTACCAGATCTTCCATATGGCTCCGGTAATTGAAATTGAACTATGACATTTAAGGGAGCGGGTTCCATTTGATTCGAATCCATACTATATTGCCAGGCAAGGACCTTTTGATTCATGAGGCTGCCCACTTCTATGCTTGTTTTTCATCCCATCTTTGCTCAGAAAACGATTGGCTAATACATCATTGCCATCTTATATTTTCTTCTGCTATAAATATGGAATTGCAAAGGACAAAGCTTAGCTGACCTACACTGTACATGTACATGTGTAGATCATGGTGCCTGCTTTAGAAAGAGTCTGCTCAATGTGCTCTACTTAATCATGCATGGTAATAGATTCTTTTTCTTCAAAAGAAAAATGCAGTAATAACATATAAGGGAAAATCTCCAAAATTATGAGCATTGTTATGCTTTGGAGATGTCTTAGAGTGAGAAACATAAGAAGGATGTACATGGAATTTTTTGGGGTAATACATTTTTTTGCGTGCGCAGTTTGGCTGTTTTATTGCGAAGACAACAAAATAAGTTCCAAGAGATGTTGTAGAGTCAAGAAATAGAATAAAAAATTAACAGATTAAAAAAAAAAATATAAAAAAATAAATTAAAAAATAATCCAATTTTTATATTGATCATGGCTATATGAGTTATACCAAACATTATTTGCTTGATGGCTTTCTCCAAGATAATTAGTATGATACAAAAATTAAGATTAATATATATTTGTTTTAGTTTAGGTTTACAACAGATGTGCAGTTGAGGAAAAAAGTCATCAAAACACAGATTACACAAGAGCGGCTTACATTTTGTTAAATGTGTGTGATCCGTGCAACACAGACAAAGGCATGCCGCACACAGTTAAGTATTAATTGGAAAAACTTGCCCATTATGCGGTAGGTTATTAGACGGTTATGCTGTTGGTAGAGAAATTGATTATTGCACGTCACTGGGGGCACAAGGTGCCAAGGTCATATCAAGTAGCAATCTGCTAGGCTTTTAATACAGCTGGTTTTATAGGGTTTAATTTAAATAAAAATAGGAGAAGTATAAGCATTGAGCTTTCAAATATAATATAATCCTAAAGAATGAAATTGTTTAGAGTATTGAAATTTGAGGCAGTTTTTCATGCATGGATCGCATGAAATTTTCTTGGAAATTTTCAGGTGAAGGAAATATAAATGAAAATTTAACTTTTCCCCTGACCTATAACAAGAAATTGATGCCTCAGTCACACTGAAGCAGTGTACATGTATGTTGTGCTTGTACAATGTCCTCAAAATAAAAAATAATATTGTGATTATGCCAAATGGCTGTGATTAGAGTCTACACATGTATTTTAATTAGGGCTTTTCCATCTCTTTGTTTGAATTGCATCTCCACTTTTATCTATCTCTTAACTCTTTGAGTATAGAGTTGAAGAGATGGTGGAGTATTCAAGATTATATTGACTACATCTTAAAAAATGTCAAAATAAGTATTCAAATTTAGCTTGCCCAAACTGTCTCCTTTATTATTACAGCAATTACACAGTAACCATTAGCGGTGCATCAAAGTACTTGACCCATCTTGGCAGCATGCCAGTATTCAGAATTGATGTTTACATTATGGGTGTGGATTATTATAAGTCTAGATAATTAGCAAGTCTTATTAGCAACCCTTGCAGACATTTATCAACATGTAATTATTAGCTTACAAAGCTATGTACCAATGATGATGAATCTGCCAGGGAGCGAAATCCACCCTTTCAAAGGATAAAAAAGTTATTGTTTTCTCTTCAAGTTTTGATGATCATTTCATGACTGGCAACTCTTTGGTTTTCTCTATGGACTTTGTATCATTGTTTTCTTCCCCCCCCCCCCCCCCAAGGGGTCTTAAATTTCTGTTTCTCCAAAGAAGTTTTTTTTTTGTACCAAAAATGTTTTATTTTATGTCTTCAATATTATTGGTTGGAGCCAGAAGGGCGTTAACTCTATGTTACAGTACATGTACACATGTATGACCTAATGCCCACCTGGCTCCAGACAGTTGATATATGTTCTTACATGGACCTACTACGACCTACTACTCTTAGTAGGTCTATGGTTCTTATAAGTCCTTACAAATGAAATAGACACCTTCATCTAAACTAAAGAGGTGGCCATTTCGTGAAAATTTTCTGTTAATATCTTCTGCATGCTCAACAGGCTTCCTAATTATCTTTTTTTCCCTTCTCATTTTTTTTAATTCAATCTTTCATTTCTCTCTCTGCAATCTTTGTTTTGTGATGGGAAAGATTACAGGAAGTAGGCAGCAAGTAGTTGTTTACATGGCCTTGAGTCATGACAGATGCCCTAACAATAGCTTTGAAGTTGAAGTTCAAACCTATACCAGTGAGGTCACGCCTGTATGATTTTTTTTATTGCTGGCTATTCAAACAACTTCCCTCAATCAAAGTCCCAGAGAATTCCAGTCGCATGAGTCACTTGCTCGTAACCACATAATTTAGGGTGTTCCCCATTGCTAGTTAGTGAACAATACTAAAAAGTCAATACAGATTTTTGCCACCTGTTATTATTAGGTGAAGTGTTGGAAGGACTTTGAACATGAACAGTACATGTATTAGTAATCTGTTGATCTTTACACACTATACACAGTTACACATTTGCACCTCACATGTTTTTTAGTAAACTTTAAACGAACTTTCCTTTTTTATTTGGCAGAACTAAGATAATTGCAGGAGTAAAGAGTAGGTGCATTTACGTCCATACTATTTGGTATTGATAGAATACAACTTTCATAAATTATTCTTAGCATGCAACTATAGAAAAGCCTTGTAAATCATTAAAGCATTGAACTGAAAAACCTTACATTTATAATGCAAGCCAAGACAGGTCTGTGGTTTTGTATTGTTCTATACAAAAACTCTGGAAAGATTCTGAACCCTTTGTTCATTTTTGTATTTACTTCCATCGAAGGAGTAGGCCTGCCACTGCTACCGGAAAACCGTTCAATCATCCATTGGGGGGGGGGGGGGGGCATTGGATCTGAGATCAATTCTTTGAATGAGAATGATATTAAACAAAAGAGATATACTTATGAGTCACATATCAAAAGGAGAGAGAGAGAGAGAGGGAGAGAGAGAGAGAAAAAAGATATAACAGTGTTGACTTGTGATTGGTCAAAGGGATTGGGTGCAGACCTGGCACATGCCCCTCAGTCATGTCCAGTCCCCACCCCTTTCTCAATGGAGCAATCCCATTGGTCAATACTTCAATGAGGTAAGGGGATGCCCCTTATTTTCATTACATCATCAAGGAACAATTCACAAAGAAAGATAGGGTGGTCTTGTCTGGGTCCACTGTGTTTGTTTATGCCTCTATGCCAACAAGTTTGTGAGCTATAAATATGCTTCTTTGGTTGGTATTAATTTGATGAACAACATGTTTACATTTGAAGACATGTTTTTATCAAAATGTGTACTCTTTTTAAGAGAAAGATTATAGACCAGTATACAGTATCTTTATATCTTTTAGAACAGCAAGTTTTAACCCCCTGTACTGTATCTTGTATAATGCTTCGGAATTGACAAAGTTGAAACAGCCAAACTTTTCACAGCAAAGACAGTTGATTACAAGCAATTTAAAGTTACCGGAATATAAAATTGTTCTGTAAGTTGATGTGGATTGTATTTCATTGTTACCAGAGTATAAGTATATATTTAAGTGACATCATTTTAGGAAGGAGGTGACTGATTTGAATGTTTTTTTTTTGTGTGTAGTTACTGTCACTAATCATGGGCCAACTTCAGTTAATAACAAGTAAACAAAACACTTTAGTGGTCTATCTTCTTGTGGTATTGCAACAAAGGTTTGACACAAACAAGTTTAATCCACATGACTTCTATAAATACTGGGTCCTGGGGGTCATCAATATAATAGTTCCAGCAGTATTGATTTATGCAAATGACTACAAGGTAGAGTTTTCTGATTGGTGGATTGACTTGATATTTTTGTATAGCCATGAATAGCTGGATAGGCTCTACAGATCACATGGTCTGTGGTTGTGCCGTTCTTTGCACCCTTGTAAATTCTTGAGAGCGAAATGTTTTTGAGTGGTGCTCAGTCTAGTCAGTTTTGCTGCTTCTGGTAGATGTACAAACTTTGTCTGGCTTTAGAAATTTGAAGGTGAGTTTAGATTATGATTATGATTATGATCAGATAGGGAGTTAAATTGTATTAAAGTATCCATTATTGAAAGTTAATTTGTTGCTTTTTCTTTTATGGAATGGAGTTATATTTTCTTCATCTTTGAAAATGTTTGCAATAAGGAATTATTTGTCTATCATTCATCCTATTCATAATTATTACTTTAAAAAAAAAATCTACCTTCTTTTAATCTCTCTTCAGTTTTGCATTTGTACTCTCTGTCATCTCCTTAATCTTAATCCTTTATTTTTCTTCAAATCTTTTTTTCTTTTCCTGTCATGTTGTGTTTTTATCAATTAAATTTATTTTCTCTTGATCAATATCATCTGTATGATTGTGGCCAAGTCATATTTCTATAGAGCATATTTGCACAGTTGATATCTGTGGGAGCATGAAGATTATGCACTTACATACTTAGTGAGGTATATGGATGGTATTAGATCCTATAAGATATTATCCCATTGTCCTCTATATCCTTTGTTCAGGATACTTCAGTATTGTTTAAACATCATTGATGAACTCATACTTCGCCGTATCATTGCTTTTCCAAACAATCGCCAAAGTCGAAAACAAGTCATCCAGCACTCACGATTGCAAATAAATGCACCGTGTTGAGTGGCTGCTCGGCTCAGGTCAGCTTCTAAGAAATGATGACATCACGTAGCATATCATTACTAGTCCTGTGGGATACCCATCACCCTGTCATGGTAGAATCATAAATGTCATAACCAATCTTCACAAAGATTTATTGACTTCACAAACTTCAGGGTGGGTGGGGGAGTATAACTTAACCACGCAGGAAAAAGAAGACAAAATTGATTTTAGTTTATGTAGTTTGGAGTAGGGTGAAAGGGATGTGGAGCATTCATGTTTCATTCGGCATACAGTCCCCTTTGAGGGTATTATATGGTGAAATGATGAGATAATCTTCAACGCCTGTCTCAGAGATCTTCTCGCTCGTTGTGCAATTAGCAGAGACTAACGCTTGCTCACTATTAATGTCATGTGTCTCCTGGATGAGTTTCCCTGAATGAAAGAGGATAACAGCAGATTAATTGTCCGTGTCAATGGAATATGACATTTAGGCAAAGGGTATGAGGTCAGCAAAACAAAGTGAAATCTCTTTGTTTGTTTGAATGATTGCACAGTATATCATTTGATACAAGTAAACATCTTCTCAGATAATCCCTCTTTCTGAGTAGCTTCTGAGAGTGGCTATAGATGGCTATGCACATGTATTTGTATCATATCTAACCATGCTCTCAGAGTCTCAGTTTGGTTTGATGATGGCCTTGTTGTGTTTTGTATACTAGCATGCACATACTATCCATCCTTGCAGCAGGAAACACATTTTTCAATCGATGTGGCTCTCCATGCATCCTCTCTGATTCCATCTTGAGCGGCTCTCCGGAGCAGCGGCAGTGGCGGCCGGCAGTAGACAAAACCCTCCAGCTTCCACTCTTATCTTCCGCAAAGGTCGTATACTCCAGGCCTTGGTGCCGCTATGTCGCGCAAACCCCCTAATGTTCAATTCATGAATCTTTGGTTGCGCCTTGCCTTCGCTTACGTGATCCTTTGCTGCGCGACGGTGGGACGGGGAAAGGGGACAATTATCCTGTCGCAGTCCGGGAAAAGCAGACTTGCATCCGAGCCCTCAAACCATTTTGGGTTAGAATCTAGCAGCTGGAGTCAAGTATACAGTGCCTTGATTTAATCAGCACCAAATTGAGGATTTTGCTCCAGAGTTGGCAAGGTCTGCTGATGTACTTCAATATTTATTATATACAATGCAGATATTCATGTACATGCACAAGTTGTCAATATGGCAAATGGACACAATCATTGTAATATTTTTCATATCATTAATATTTCACAGTTCATTTTGTAAATTTCTGCCCTGGGCAAGTAAGTAAAGCTATAAATAGGAAAGTTAAATGAAATCAGGTTAGAAGGGAACACAGTAACACAGAATGAATTACAAATTTTTCTATAATAATTTTTTAAAGCACTTACTGTACAAACAATGCAGATGCAGCGCTACATAAACCCAAATAATTAATATTATGAAAATTATCAGGATCTTGAAAATATAATTCACTGGCCATATCATGTTCTTTTTTTGCCACTAATTAGAATCCAAATGTGTTTAAACTACTTACGGAATGTGATCGTCATGTGTTTTTGAAATACATAAGACACAGTCATGTATGAGCAAAATTCGAGTAGATGTGTATCTGCATGAGTAATTGTCATGTACTTTTAAAATCAATTCGTCCAAAGGTCATCCCTTATTGAATGTAGCACGTGACTCATGTGAATGTTAGAACATTCATGTAGCTGTTGTATTGTATGCACATGTGAAAGATAATTGAATGTTTCATATTCGCAAGAATGAAATGCAATTACTGAGCTGCCTTAATGAGAGGTGTACGGTGTTATCTATGACATTGGGGAGAACATAAATCATATCTTTGTAAGACCTTACAGTAATTCTCTTTTTTATTCTCATGGAGCCCTGCATAATATACATGAAGATGTGCATCATTTTGGCAGATGAACAATGTATGTATTTTTTTTATAATCACTATGTTAGGAGAAAATCACTTATATTCTAGTCAGGATCACAATATTTGTTTTAATTTTATATATTTTTGTATTGAATTCACTTATTTTGAACCCCTACACTGAGTTTGTCAGAAGTCAAAAACTTATGAATATGTGTAGATTAAGGTTAATAAATATTTAGGTAAGAAAAGATAATGTACAATGTAGGATTCTGATATTCAAGATATACAATTTTTGCTCCTTAAGACATAGAAAATGCTTCTAAGAAAAATTGAGAATATAATGCCCAAGGGAGGTAGGAAGAGTAATTACCACTTTGTTTTGAGTTTATTTTTATCACATTAGGATGAAAGCATCCTCAATGTAATTCTGATTAGGGCAATCTGTAGGACAATATCGGGGTGAATTGTACTTGCATTTATCCACTCAGCTTTAATGTGATTCTTGTTTGCAATTTCTCTCTCTTTCTCTCTCTCTGATGAAAAGAGTCGAGCATCGTAATTAAGCTCTGATGCTACCGAGTCCGCATCCCCCGTATCAAATTTCATAAAGCACAACACCGTGGATAATAAGTGTGTATGGGTTGCAAATAAGCAATATACTTGGCACACACACAATTACGCTTCTAGGTGAACACACACACAGAGTTCTGCATCTAGTAGCTATCGTAATGCCTGCATACAGAGGTTGCTATTTCAATGCCATTACGTCATGTGCCTACAATACATTGGAGCAATGCTGAAACGGCGGACCATACTATCGGTTATCAACATCGCTGCGGCATTCTGCGCTACGATTCTGTGCTGTACGGCTGCGTTATGAGTGTGTTCGCGCCCGCTATGTGAGCTCGGAGCGTCGAGATCTGTATAGTAGTAAGCATCTCTCTCAGCGCCTATATGTGTGTGTGTATAGTTTAGGAGTAGGGCTAATTTATGCAGTGACCAGTGTTGTGTATGAATGGATGCGTGGGGGGCTTACGCTGGATGTGTGAGGGATGCATTTTCTGGGTGCACTATGAGTGCGGGAGTGTGTAGTATTATTCATGGACCCAGCGAGCCATGGCAGTAATATAATATGAGAGCTGCATACTAATGAACCTTTTCACCATTTTCTAATTGGAAGGATACATACAGCTTACCTCTTGGGTATATATCAATTTAATTCAATCAAGTAATTATCTACTTGCACTTTTATGTTCTTCATTATTAAAATTTTAGTATCCTTTTTTCTTTTCTTTTTTTCCTTTAATGCTCTGTTCAGAATAATTTTTGTATTTTTTTTTGTACATGATCCATTGCAGAATCATTTGTAATCTGAAAAGTATTTTTTTCTCAAGTGTAACCATTTTTTGGTGTGGATAATTTTGATTTGTGAGTATGTGATCTTGCATGAACCTCATCTTGAGTCATCTGCCTTGCTTTGCATTTCTCTACTAGGAAAAGATCATGTGATATATACCCAGCACTTATTGGATACTGCGCTATATTATGTTGCTTGTATGCTTGACTCAACATCATCTTTTGATTTCCACATTAAAAGATGTTTTACATGAAGATATGAAGTGGATTTTTGTCGCTGATATATATTTCTTTCTGATGCTTCTTTGTCTCATACATCATCCATGGATTTATAATGGAATACTGTGTAAATAAATACTGATGTTCTTTGGTGTTATGTGGTATTGACTGTGTATGGGTGATGATGACCAGGGTTCGCAATGCAGGATACTACAGAGTGTAGGACATACATGATACACATTTTTCTTCATGGTTATGCTTTGGAATAAAATAATTCACCTGTGATCAATACTTCTTATTTTGGATAATTATTCAATGGGCTTACATGTATATGTATCCTTTTAATTTTTATCTTGCAGAATTCAAGATAACATCAACCTCCTGCTTGTTGCCATTTGAAACTTGTTCATCTTCAAAGTCCAAATCCGCACCAACGATCGATCTGCTCTACCGGTGAGACGTGAGGGCGTACCACCGTCACCTCAATGCCGAGTCCGCAAAGTATGGCCACTCTTTCGGTGACCGATTGTGGAAGTCACCAGTTATATGCCACAAAAGACGAACCAATCACAAGTCAGCACGCTCCGGCACGGGTTACTGTCACAACCAATCCAGAGCATGAGAAGTTTTCAAACTGGTGAGTTTCATTTGACAGTAAATCATCCTGATGTACATGTTATGCTGATCTGGACCCCATCTTATAAACAAGAGCAATTGGCTTAAATTGAAATCAATTGGAAATCTGTACTAAAGAGATAGGAGTTTATACTAGTGATTGTTTGGAGGACATATGATGTATTCATTGAAAGAGGAGAAAATTACAAGACAGGGCCCTGATCTTCTAGAGTAAAGATTTTTAAACTATTTTCTCATTTCATATTGATTCCCACAAATTTGTGTATTCTAGAAATTCTTACTATTTTCTAGGAATTAAAGCCAAATAAGAGATTTGAGCGTACGGATTGAAGGTTGATTCCATACCAATTATATAGTGAATAATTGTAAAAGCTGGAATATCCAAGTTATATGACTAAGTACTGCTTTTAGTGGAAGCCTGGTGTGCCAATCCATTGATTATGTAAACAAGCTGAAAAGGAACAAAAAATAGAATGGATTTTTGATTTAATTTTTTTCCAGGAAAGATATAGACCTTTTTCCTTTCTTTTAGTCATCATGAAATTAGGAATGCCTCATTCATGGGGAATAATTTGTCAAGAAGGATTTTCCAACTTTTATTCCTATTCAGCCTGTGTCTCTGCATAGCACATTTTGAGTAGAGAAAATGACTACTGTACTCAATGCACAACATAGAAGGGGAGTTTTCTGTTTTACATTATCCAGCTGACATTAGCTTTTTTGACAGTGTGGAGTACGTAGACAATATTTGATAACGTTTACATCCCCTCTTAGATTTGTTACATTCAAGGTTTTCTGTAAACTAAGTCATGACTTCCAGATGTTATTAACATCACGACTGTCTGTTTATTTCACCTCTGTCTCGCTAAAGCCTTTTGCAATTGGAGAGCTGCGACGAAGAAATCGACCTCTCGACCCCGAAGCAGAGCATCCCTCGGAAGAGTGACACTATCAACAATAACAACAACGGCAGCGGGGCATGCGAGACCCTTACCAGGAATGAGGGGGCGGTGAACTACAGGGGGATGCAGAGGCGTAGCCTCCTGGAGGGCATATGGGGCTGCCTCAAACCCGTCTGGAACATGATCGGAAAAGGCAATCACGAGAAACATAGCGAAGGATTTTTAAGTAAGAGACAAGCCAAATGTGAATGTTGTTGATTGTAATCTAGTACAAACAGGGACAGGTTTATTAGGATGGAAATGCAAGATGCAATTTAAATGTCATTGTGTCGGAAAGCAAGGTTTTATATCCAAACAAAGTGCCTGAAAATATACTTGTCAATTGCCTGCCTTTTTTTTTTGGGGGGGGGGGGGGGGCTGACATTATGTTATAAAAAAAGTGAGATTAGAAATGGAGAGTATAAGTATACACCTAAGTGAACAAAATAAAAGGCAGGGTATATACATTATTTCTCCATGGGCTCAGTAAGAAGCCAGGGTAGGAGATAAACAAGGCCTTCAGGTATTTATTGACCTTAATGCATCTACACAAATGAGACGCCATTCCTGGCTCCTTGAGTGTCTTGAAGTATGGTTCTTGCCCACAGGCTTCAGACAAATCAATGATAGTGGTGACATGAAATGGAAATAGGGGTCATTTTAATATTATGTATTGCATTGTCAGAGTCTTTTACTTGGAGGGCAATGTTGTTTGGAGTATTCGTGACAATTGCTATCTAGGCTTTTTTTTACTTGACTGCTTGTTGTCTGGTAATATCTTTAGTTCTCATTCTACCTCTTAGCTCTCAGTCTTCTTTTTTCCCCCCTTTTTTTAGGTCACTTCGCCTCAATATCCTTTGTTCCTGATGTATAATTTTTTTTTTTATTGCATGTTGCTTTTGAACTTATTCTCCTTTTATGTTGTTACCCCCTTTTTCCTTTGCTTTTTAGATATTGTTTTGTTTGTTTGTTTCTTTTGTTTAATGGTAATTCTTTTAAAACTTTCTTGTCTGGATAGCCCATCAATTTGCTGAAATTCTTCCTTTCATCAGCAAGCCTATTTACATGATTGCATACTTTTGGAATTCTTTTTCTATTATCTGTTAATTTATTAATTTATTTTTAATTTTAGATGACTGGGAGATTCCCTTTGAAAACATCCGCAACTTACAATGGCTAGGAAGCGGCGCCCAAGGCGCTGTCTTCTTAGGCTGGTACAGGACGGAACCGGTCGCTGTCAAGAAGGTCCGGGACGAGAAGGAGACAGACATCAAGCACTTACGGAAACTCAACCACCCCAATATTGTGACAATAAAGTGAGTTCACCACCTTCAGGCCATGGCAGCTAGGAATACATTTGGAAATATTTTAATTTGCCCTTTTTTCATTGTATCTTGCAGAAGAGTGTGAGCAAATTTTGTGTAGACACTAAGTTACTCAGAACGAGACGTTGCTAGTTCATGGAAAAATGGTTCATTAGAGTGTAGATGAGGGTTCAGTCAGTTTAATTACATGATGGCCATTTACTTGCGATACTACACCCCTTGTGAGATTGGTATGGGAATAAGGTTAGGCACTCATTCTGTCATGCCCATATGATCAGGGTTAAGATGAAAGAAGAAGTGAAGCATCACATTCTTTCCCCTCAAGAGATCCTTGATTCGATGCATGATTTATGGGCAGGCAGGCATCCAAGATGGATAACTATGTCAAAAAGCACCGGTCCACTGCCCGCGGTCATAGATAGGTGAACACGACGTTGAAATGTCAGGAGTAGTCCGGTATTTGTAGCAAAGTGCCGCCATCAATAATAAGTAGGTGGTATGATTATTTGATGAGGAGGACTGTTCCATTGCTCTCTAGGGATAAGATGAGGAACAGTGAGTCAGGGACGAGAGCAAGGGGATTAGCTAAGCTTGAAACAACTTCATGTTGTCCATTTACTTTTTGTTTCTTTTGGTCAAGGTAGCTGTTGTTTTAAATACTTTTGGGTCTTAGAGATAACATTTATTTTACATGGCTTTGATCGTCTGTAGACTGAGCGTTTTGAATGATCATCTGTGCTCTTTTTTATCAAATTAAGAGAAATTTCTCTCATTAGAAGTACATCCTATACCTTACCTAAGTGATATTATTGAAATTATTGTTTTCAAATTGTTTCACTTTCATATTGTGTCGATTATCAGATATATTCAACTCCTGATATGAAGTTGAGGTTATTCATGAAAGAGTTAACTGGTTCAAGTATATTTGCATCAAAGCTGAAAATCGTGTCAGTGTCTGGCTAAATGATGATATTAATAATAAGGATTTCTCGAATATTGTGCATGCCTGTCACAAAGCTCATTAATTCATACAAGGAACAATTCGCAAGTGTATTTGTAGATGTTCATCTTCACAATGCCATCCATTCAAATGTACTAAAGGTATTCATGGACTATTCTATTTTCTGCAGGGGTGTATGCACACTGGCGCCTTGCTTCTGCATTCTAATGGAGTACTGCCCATTCGGACAGCTCTATGAGGTGCTGAGGGACGGACGTGAGATTCCCCCGCAGCTGATGATTGACTGGTCCAAACAGATTGCTCAGGGCATGCACTACCTCCATATACATAAGATTATTCATAGGGATCTCAAGTCACCAAAGTAAGCAAACCATAAGAGATGTTGTAACAAATAATCTCCATTGGCAACCAAAAGTCATTAACTATTAGTCATGGGAACTTACATGCCATCAATGTCTATCCAGTTGTAAAAAAAAAGTTATTGATATGATCCTGTAATTAACAAATTATTATTTTTATTTGTCTCAAGAATCGCTTTGAATATCATTAAATCAGAAAAATATTGTAGAATTGAAGGAAAAGAAGGAAGTAACTTTTTAAAGCCCCACTGCGCTACTTAAAGCTACTTGCGCCCTCTATATAGCAAACAATGCCTACGGGTAATCAGTGACTATTGGTCCCCCATGATCCCCATTTTCTTATGTTAATTGAGAGCTGATTTGATGAGATAACCACCTGTTGGTGACCATGCAGGGAGGTCTAATCCCTCCTGGCCATATCAGTGCAGAGGGGCTTTAAGTTTATTTCTAAAAGTGATTTTCAAGGGGAAATGAAATTTACCAAGACCTGTAACCATTTTTGAATTCCAGCGTGCTTGTGGCAAACAATGACATCCTGAAGATATCTGACTTTGGCACCAGTCGAGAGTGGAATGAGAAGAGCACCAAGATGTCCTTTGCTGGCACGGTGGCCTGGATGGCACCAGAGGTCATACGTAACGAACCCTGCTCGGAGAAGGTGGACGTTTGGTCGTTTGGTGTGGTCCTCTGGGAGCTGCTGACCGGAGAGATGCCCTACAAGGTAAAGATTAGAATGACCAATGATAATGACCGATGATAATGACCAATGATAATGACCGATGATAATGACCAATGATAATGACCGATGATAATGACCAATGATAATGACCGATGATAATGGCCAATGATAATGACCAATGATAATGACCAATGATAATGACCGATGATAATGACCAATGATAATGACCAATGATAATGACCGATGATGATGACCGATGATGATGACCAATGATAATGACCAATGATAATGACCAATGATAATGACCAATGATAATGACCAATGATAATGACCGATGATGATGACCATGATGATGACCTTTGATCAATCATCTTGGTCTTTGTTTTTCTTTTGAGTATGTAGGAAACAGGATTACATATAGAATTCAGATTAGACAAGTGTTGTTGAAAAAATGATGCTAAAATTAAGAACAGTTTGGTGAGAGCCAGAAGGGCATTAATTGATGCAGTTAATGTCTTTCTGGGTTCTAGCAGATGATACACAGTAATGACATCAAAGTTTTTAAATAGATTTATGTCCCCCATCCCCCCCCCCCCCCCCCCAATTTCCAAATGTTTATCAGAATATAATAAAAACATGGCAAATGACAATTCAATATTCCCCTTTATTCCCATCAAGTCATAGTTCAAATCCTACTGTCCCAATGAAATAGTATAGAGACTTAATTAATTCAACCTTAAACTAAAGATCAAATTGTTTTCTCTTTGAAGGATGTGGATTCCTCAGCCATCATCTGGGGTGTTGGTAGCAACAGCCTCCAGCTACCCATCCCATCCACCTGCCCTGAAGGCTTCAAGCTCCTAATGATGCAATGCTGGAGTGCTAAGACCAGGAACAGACCCTCCATGAGACAAATCCTCATGCATATTGACATCGCTGCTGTGGACTTCCTTTCAACGCCCCAGGAGGCATATTTCGACAAGCAGGTACTAAACACACCTTTTTTTTTTAATTGTAAACCAGGGATAAACTATTTCAATAATAACTTTTGCCAATCTTTGTCTAAAATTGTGTGGATTTTTTTCTTCAAATTCAATCAAGTAGGCTAGAAAGTAGTCACATTTCTTACATTTTATTGTAAGAAGGAAAGAAGTACACGTTTATATTTGCTATGTTAGGATTTTAAGGCAGACTTTGGAGTCATCTGTTAAAATGTAAATAGCTGTGAATACGATGCAAACATATTTGAGTCACTTATCAGTTTACAAGAAAACACAAGTAATCACATTGTTAGTTAAGAAATGGTAAATATTTCATTGCAGCTTTTAATGATGAAATAAATAAATGTACAGGCTTAAGAAAAGAGTTGATCCATGAACCCTTAAATTTGAACATCTGCTACTTTACCTGCTATCTGCTGGAAGTAGAATTAGCAGTTCTGACTCTGTCATAGGATCACCTGAGCCACTGTCCCCATAGTAATATGTAAACATTATATTAACACATTTACAAATCAATAATGAAATCCATAACTATACATTCCCCAAATTCCTGGATTGGAGTTCTTACTTATATTGCAATATGGAATCTGATGTGCTGCTACCCTGGAAATAGAAATCAATACTAGTGGGTTTGTCTAGAGTCAAAACAGATGGCCTGCATTTGTGTGATCAATAATGGGCGTTGATGAAATTCCTAGCATTCCAGAGCTGGACATAGAATGTGCTTGCGGATCCTGATTGCGTTAGTACAAGGATGATATTGACATTCTATAATGTTCACTATTCATTCAACATGACCTATGTTGGTGTTAAAGAAGAAGTGAGAAGGGTAGTCATTCCACTAATGTGACATTATGGATGTTATTTTGGTTGTATTTTTGTCTCTAGGTTGATTGGAGAGAAGAGATTAAGCTTCAGTTTGAGAAGATGAAATCCGAGGGATCATCCATGTGTCATATCGATGAAGATCTCATCAAACGAAGACAGGATGAGCTCAGGTAACCATAGCAACAGATAATCTCCTTACATACCACTGTGATGTCGAATATGTTTCTGTTGAATTACATCTCTTTAATATCACATGAAATTAAGTGTTTGGAGAGCATCTATACTTGTGGTAGCAATAAAAATGATGACAAGGTTGTAATGTGATGACAAATCAGTAGTGGAGGTACTTTCTGGTTAGAATTCCTGTATTAAAACTGTTACAAGGTAAAGATGAAGAGAAAGCTGTATAAATGGTAGCTAAGACCTATACGCCCTGTATTGGTAATTTCTTGAGAAAAGCTGAAAGGAAGGATGCATGCACACAATAGGCATGTGAGATCAAAGATATCTTACTGTACAGTAGCCAAACTAGCCAGGGTGAGACATTGATGATTAATATACTCCCCCTCTCCTCTCCTGCAGGCATGCCCAAGACATCAGGGAGCACTACGAGCGCAAGCTGCAACGAGCCAATGACCTCTACATGGAGCTACACTCCTGCCTCCTGCAGCTGGAGCAGAGGGAGAGGGAGCTGATGCGCAGGGAGAAACAGCTCAGTGAGATTGAGATTAAGAAGAAGAAGTCCCTCAAACCCATCCTCAAGGCAAGGACGGTGCAGAAGCTCATCGAGAAGTCGTTGCATGGAGGCTCAGCAACACTTGGAAGGTAATTATCAGTCTTGATAAGTGACTAGATGTGGCTGGATTATCCATTGAAGCAGGGGTGGAGTAGCCATTTCAGGGTCTGATCCATACCAACATCTTGTCAGTTAAAGACAAGGGATCAACAAGTAGAATTCCTTTTTACACATGCTAACTGGCAGGAATTTTTTTTTCTTCTCAATACAAATGACATTTGATGATATACTCGATGAATGCATATAGCCATGATAGTAATGAGTACAGGTCAAGATGAAATAGATGCACTTGAAGAATTTTCAATGGACTGCTTCCATGCAGTGTTAATTGTGTTCAAAGTACATTACCATACCATATGTTTTATATTTTCAGGTCACCAAGTCCAGGCAGTTCCTCAGTAAGTCCGGAGCCAGAAAACAGATCTCCAGCAACCCTACCCAGAGCCAACCTCAATGCCAAGACATCGCCCATCCGAGCAAAGACCTTGCCCCAGCGCAAGTCACGTCATCGCAGGAACAACAGCCACGGCAGGGGAAGCTTTTGCGGGAAAGGATCTCCCTCCAAGGAGAGCCAAGAATCCAGCAAACCAACAAGTAGTAGCCCCAGGCCTGCAGATGAAGACGTTTCCTCAAGTACTACGGACATTCGTAAGCCTGATGCTGAAACCACACGGTTTATCAAGCGCTCTCAGAGTGAAAGGATTGTTACAGAGGGCACAATGTCTAGGAAACTTGGGTGTCGTTTCAATATCCACTCTCCTGCTGAGATTGCAGGCGGCATATGTAGGTGCAATGGACGCAACGCAAAGAGCCGTCCAGGACATGTACAGGTTGTGACTGAGGGCCAAAGCCAGGCGGCTCCACGGAAGTACAAGCACAGACAAAGGACAATTGGTAACTTCACCAGTGAGATTGACGTTTTGAACAGCAATAGTCCCGTTCAAGGGGCCACCAGCGGACCAAGTGGCCAGGAGGGCCCCTCCAATTCCACGGCCATCACCGTTAAAGCAGAAATGAACTATTCTTCCGATCATTCCATGGGTGGTGTTAGGTTAGGAGGCACGGACGTTATGGGACTCAAGTCCTCCTATATAGGACACAGACTGGCTTCTGATGAGAGTCCTATCAGGAGGAATGTAGGCTCCTTACGAAAAGGCCCAGGAACCTCCAAGAGAAGCCCCTCTCCAACAAAGAAGACAAAGTCATCCCTAGAAAAGTCCAAGGTTAGTCTACCACCATTGATATTTAGATATGGCTCAGCTTTATAACAGTTAGAAGCAGTTAGAAAAATAATACTATTAGAATGTTTTACATTAACATGCCTTTTCCTGGATGATTGTTCCTGCTTTTCAAATTAGAACCTGTGACACCACTTTACATTTCATCTAAAACCTAATTCTTTCCTTCACAAGTGCAGAACTTACTCCTTTTGAAAAGGGACATCCCCTTGCACGTGTATTTCATGATTTTCTGTTTATTTCTTTGCAGGGTGGTGAGAGTTCTAGTGATAATGAAGAGGCTGCACCAGACCATTCCAGCGATGAAGACACATTGACAATACAGAACGAGAGGCTGCGTCCAAAGAGCCGCCAATCCTACTCCACCGACCACTCTGATGGCATCTTCTCTGAAGAAGACAACACCAGCGAACGGTCCCACGGCCCCACCCCAGAGCCAGGCCAGCGAGCCCAGACTGCCACGCCCACTAGTCTATCCTCCGTGGCTATCGGTATAAACCCCGACGCCCATGACCTGGGAGCCATGACTTCAGATGGTCTCTCGGACAAGGAGCGTGTTGTGAGACAGGTCATGAAGCAGATCTCTGGTGATAAGAGCTATGAGGTGGGTAGAGGCACAAAAATTCCTTTCTCTCTGTCTCTCTCTCTGATTAAAAATATTTTTGGTACCTACTTTGCCTACATCTCATTTTTCTGCAATTTTCTTTCTATCTCTCTCTTTAATTAGATGTGCGAAGAAATATCACAAAAATTAAAAATGGGCTAGTTATACATGTAAGGAAAGCTTATATCATTGAGAACACAAATCATTTGCTTTAAAGTTGTGTAAATATCATTTGAACTACATTAGGCTAGCACTCCAGCTTCCTGTCACAAGTGTGACGTCATGGTTCAGTACCTGTATATTTCGCTTTCAAGCCAAGATTTGAAGTTTTGAGACAGGTCTTGGAAAATGCTTATTGAAGTGTTTAATTGATATTTACACAACTTTAAAGCAAATGATTCATGTCCTCAATGAAATAAGCTTTCCTTACATGTATAATTTGCCTATTTTTAATTTTGGTGATATTCCTTTGCACAGCTACTTTAATTGATCATATGTGATGTGTAAATGTGCACATTTTTGTTGTCATTTTTCTAGTCCATGATTTCTGATATCCTTATGTTAGTATTTAGAAACTAATAGCTTGATATTTAAATCTGCTGAACATTAATTCGAACATAATTTTGTTGTCATTATAGCTCTAAATTATATTTTTCTTGTCTTTTTGAATTCCCCAGGGCAAAATCCACTACACGGAGACGGATTCTAGCAGCGATGAAGGTGGAGACTAGCTGTGTGCATGAGACAAGACTCATTCATTACTTCTGACCTCAACAGATGTGGCAATCTAAACCATGGTGTGCAGCTTTTGTCAAAGTGTATTACTGCAGAAAGAAAGAAAAAAAGTATTATTTTATTGTTACTGCAGCTCTTGATCTATATTCAAAACGAGAAGATTCAGTATGATTTATTTGTGAATTGTTTGTGTACATTATTGTTTAAGCTTGTGTATTCTACTGACATTCTCATTTTCAATCAATGCTACATTCATATATTGATATTAGTATCGACCATTTGCATAAATGGCTTTTATAAGTCCTTTTCAGTGACAAAGTATTTCAGAGAATGCATCATGTTTTGTGAATAATTGCAAGTTCGTAATTTATCACGCGACAGTGATGGCATCTTTTTATGGCATTTAAAATCAGCTGTAGGGGAGATTCTAACTCTGAATTCCTCCTTTGCTTTCTGTCAAGATACAAGTACCTTTGAAGCAAAAACATCACAATAAAAACATTCATACAGTTTTATAATTTGATTGTTGATAAAAAATAGTTGAGGGGGTTTTAATGCTGTAAACTGATATTTGATCATATTTTGTCAAATTTACAGAGTGACTGCATTCAAGCATATTTCTTTAACCTAAAAGAAAAATACAAGAAACAGGTCTACTTGGCAAAAACTTTAATCTGGGTTGATGAAAAAATCTTTCTCTCCTATTTGAAATAGTATAATACTATAATTAAAGAATGGGTAGATATTTGGTTGTGAACCAATATTTGTACAACATGAGAGTGGCAAACAATACCAGTACAAACTTATCATGATTTTTATGAAAGGCTGATTAATTTATGATACTCTGAATAAGTGTAATCAGTTGTATCTGAGATAATGAGTTCGGCAAAGTGCAATGGTGAAGATATATACTTCATGTGTGAAATCTAATGTATTCTTATAGATTTTTCATATCATGCAACCACTTTTCAGCAATTCAAATGTGGAAATTAAAAGAAGAAAGGAATTTAAGGTGTTTCTATGAAGATGATGCTGAAGCTGCTGTATTTTGTGTAAACTTATATTTTACAAACAAAAATTGTGCAATGATAGAAATATTATGTTTTCATGAAGAAATCCGATATTCAAAGGCTTTTTATTACCTTTTGTGAAATTTTATTAAAAAATCAATTATAAAGGGAATCATACTCCAAGCAAGAAGTATATATGATTGTCCTATATGTGACAATTTAATGTAAATTTGTATTCATGTTTTTTTTTAGTTTAATAATCGCAGTTGAGTTTGTTTTCAAGTTTAAATTCTTTCATGCATTGTCATTCATTTGCACTTCAAGTTTGAAGAGTGCCAGATCATGAAAGTCAAAGAAGACATTTAGTAATGCTATAGGTTCCAAAGGAACTGCATAATCAACTGTTCTCAGGTATTGCCCAGTGCATCTACAATGTAGAAAAAGTCAGCTCGTTTTCATATCCCGTCTATAAGTCTTGAACATCCATGTGCTGTAAAATGCAAATATGGACTAACGTTTTGATGTGTAGACAGAGTGGTTATGTTTAAGGACCTACTAACTGCAATGGAATTATCATCTGTTCCTTAGCAGATGATTCTTGCCCACATAATCAAAGTTTTAGTGTTTTTCCTACTTCCTTGCATCACCATCAACAATCCACTCTGTTTTTCAGAAGTGGTGCATGACAGCGAGAGAAAGTTTTGAGGTTTATTGATGGGACAAGAAATTGAGTTGACTTTTTTTCTGAAAGAGTACTGATTTTACTGTAGCAAAGAATAATTAGCTGTTGTAAATATATGATGAATCATTATTACTTCCATACAGTGACAGAGTACTGAAAAGATGTATGTTTTTCAGTTTAATGTGCTGTTTGTGCAAATTAGTAAAAGTTTCAGGACGCAGAGATGTCGGGTGAAAGTGAGAATAATCTAACAAAATATTGTGAATAATGGAAGATATGATAGATTTGTCTCTCCACTGATGTAAATAAAAGGAATACATGAGGATGAATGAAAGTTAAATCTTTTTTTAAATGTAAATTATTGTAAAAATGTAAATTACGTGTTGATTTCTTGGATTAATCATGAAAGAATTCTCTCACAGTCACTGCCATGACCACCTTGTAAATACCAAGATAATAAAAGATTAAAGGGAAATTCATCCTTCCATTTTTATGATGTAGCATGTCGCAAATAATCGCTTTATCATGTAATGATTTTTAAAACAATCTGAAGCTGATGATCAAGCCCACTTCTTGTTGAAATTCACATAATAATTCAGTCATTATTGATAACAAGACAGTCGTTAGTGTTAATATCAAAACACCTTGTAAAGTATTTTTTTTAATCTCATGGACTCAGGAGAAGTTTGGCTATTATAAAGACTACTACCTAGCCCCTTGTATTCTTGCCGGCCAGTAACAGTTCATGGGTGGTTTTTATGATTGTGAGAGTTTCGATTCTAGACATTGTCAGTTTACTGGAACTTCTTTTCAAGTTGTTTACAGCAGTTATATTCAAAACCATTCATGATATAATGATTTTCGCTTTTTATTGTTTTGTTTTCATGATTAATGGTATATATCTTTCACTTGCTTATTATTATATCTACCATTGGATATATTATGTACATGTATATTGTGTAATAAACATTTTATGAGAGATGTACATTAAAATGCCTAATGGTGTTTGTTATAAAAATGTCAAGAATGATTTATCATTTCATTGTTATTTGATTTATAAACTTATATTGCATGTTAGCTTTGCTCTTTTTTTTTAGTGCAAAACATAATTTTTTTATCACATTATTGTTTGCAATGATTAATATTACTCAAGTCTTTGATTTTTGAGAACATGTACTTTTCTTTTGAAGGCATGATAATCTTATGGAACAGAGTCATTCCATGCTGAAAAACATGTTGTTTTGCCAGTTAAGTTCATTTTTAAGTTCATATCTGCTTTGTTAAATTTGTTTTCTGGATTTTAATTTAAAATAAGTTGGCCTCAAAAGTATAACAGTATTTTTAGCAAAGATTTTTAGTGACATATCTTGCTAAATAATGTTGCATCTGACCTGTTGCAGTGCCCTCCTATGGCCCAATGATGAAGATGCTCTTATGTAGCAGTAAATCATATGATTTACCTTAATCCTTTATTTTTAAATAAAAAGGAATGAGCAGAAAACTAATCAGATGAGTGTTTGTCATTCACATCATGAATCACATATCTAGTTTTAACCCTGGTTCAAAAGCATGGGTAATTGTTGATTGACCATTAGTACATTGATTCATTCTACAGCCCTTGCAATGGAACTCAAATATAAAGTATTAAGTGACAACCTTGCTATAAGATCTCCATATCTCATGTTTACTGCATAATGTCAATGTCAATCACACAAAATACATTTTCAGTATTAAACACTTTATACTGTTTACTTGATTTGGAATAGCAAGAATAGAGAGAAATGTAACTCAAATTGTAAATTAGTGGC
This sequence comes from Strongylocentrotus droebachiensis, assembly GCA_035222895.1. Lineage (NCBI taxonomy): Eukaryota > Metazoa > Echinodermata > Echinoidea > Camarodonta > Strongylocentrotidae > Strongylocentrotus > Strongylocentrotus droebachiensis. The sequence goes on from JAVYIG010003971.1 coordinate 120,211, forward strand.
TTGTGTGCTCGTTTTGGAAAAACAAAGAAACAAGGGGTGTCCATGCATGTGTGCAATTTTTTTGATAAAATTTGTATTTATTACACATTACCAGTATTGTTTCTGTGTGCATTTTCTTGGCCCATAGACTTAATGTACATGTACCTGCAAAAGGGCATGTAGATATATTTCTTGCCCCCAGTTTATCCAATTATTCAAAAAATCCATTTCCACTGCATTATGTAACATCATAATAACAGATGTATGATTTCACTGATAACCAATATCTAGAAAAGTGGTTGCTAGTATCATTTGATCTAAGTTCACACAATATTTGTTCATGTAATGATAAACACATGCGATATAAGATTTATGTTCCAAATGCTGGCATTGCAAGATGAGAAATTATAAGGCATGTCATGTTAACGTTATTAATGATGGTATTCAAGTTTGCCACTGTTTTTCTTACCTTATCTATGTTACTTTTGTATTTTTGCTTTTTCTTCTAATTTAATTCTACGGGTTATAGTCTTCTCTTAATCAGAACACTGTGCGCTTAGAAACATCAGTATTAAGCGCCTAATAAATGTTATGTATTATTATTATTATTAATCATGAGGATTAAAAGATGTTAAAATTTGTGCTACACTTATACTCTCAATTTCTCATGCATATTTATTTCCTGTTTATAAAATGTATTTTACTAAAGCATGAAGAACAGAAAGACAAACCATAAGCTGAGAAAATGAAAGAAAAAGGTCTCTATTAAAGCTTAAGTAAGACAAAAAATGCTTTGTATATCTTTTTTGCAATGATGAAAGCAGATTTTTTTGTAATATAAGTAGGTCAAGTTGATTTTTACAAGAATCATGTATCCAGGTACAAGCTGGTTTGATTTTAAGCACAGTTTTAACATCATAGAAGTCCTTTTTGGTCTATGTCATTATGTGTTTTAACAGGTCATGTGTCTCATGACCTTATAGTTGCACACAATTTTGTTAAGTTCCAAAGAAAATATTAGTCAGATTATCTATCAAATGATCTTTTCTTATTTATTTGCCACCATTTTTGTAAACTGCTGTTTAACTCGGAGAAGCTAACATGATTTTACTTTTTAATTGACTTCAATTATTCTGATTGATCTGTGACCTTCAAAAGCCTTTGTTTGCTTTTTGAGTATAATTTCGAAATTTAATTTGCTTGTTCATTCATTAAGGAAGGAATTTTAATTTTGCTACTTCTCCTCTTTTTTGTAACGGCAGGGAATCGATCTTCAAAAATCACCATAAGGATTGTGGTTTATTTTGTTGGAGATCAAATAAGGTACTTATTTAAATTCCTTTCGAATTGTGATATAATCGTTTCACATGTTCTAGGTACATGTATTTGTAATGCTCTGAACCATCCAGGAAAAAGGAAAAATTCAAGCATATTTGTGGAGATTTGAAGAAGCTATGGATCAAATACCTCACCTGATCAACAATCAATATTTGAGAGAATTGTGACTTACCCAGGGTAATTGTATTTTGCCCAACTTATTGGGTATTGATCAACTAAATTATGTCAGAAAGAAACTTGTATATTGTCATTCGGTTTTGACTTAGTAGCAATAAAGCTACTTGAAATTATGTAAATTGTTTTACCGGTAATGCAAAGCTGATGTGGAGAACTTTGATGATTCACATAGCAGGTTTATTGGCTTTGCAGACTCCAGAGACTTTGTGGAATAAATCTGCATGAATATGAATGTTGTGCAGGTTTATAACATTTTTGACAAACTGATGTTGTGAAGCAGAATGACATGTACCGAGTTTTGAGTGTTGTGAAAGTATCGAGTAAGTTTTAAAGTGTAATGGAGATATATAATGTCAAAACAGGTATGTACAATAAATGATCATATGAAAACAGACTGATATAAACAAAGATTGTGACGTTTTTGTAGTTGCTTGTGCAGTATTGGGAGAGAGAGAGAGAGAGAAGGGGGGGGGGAGAACAGAGTGACAGAGATAGAAAGAAGAGGTCGAGATAACGAGAGCGATTTGGTGAGAAATATAATAAAGAAATTGAGGAGGGAGAGAGAAAGAACGGAGGATGGGAGATCGAGTGCAAGATTCTTATAAAAGAAATATAAAGGTCAGTAAATAGTTGCATAAATCATAAATTCCTTTTGTGCATTGGTCGATATTTGCATTCATATCTTAATATAATTTTTTAGCGGCAGTATATACCCGGTATGGTGAATATATGTTGGCTATCATATATACTTTGGTAGATCAAGAATTGTCAGAAGATGGGAGGGATGCCCTTGTCGAATATAATTTGGGGAATTCAGCATGCTGGCCATCCTCAATTCACTCATTTTGGATGGTGGCCCGCCCGGGAGGTTGAGATGAAAAATAGTCTTTATTTTTGCCCCCCCCCCCCCTAAAACAGGGGGAGCTAGTGCATGTGTGTTGAACCTTTTTATCTGCCAATACATTTTTTCATGAGGCATCACATATCATATGTTCCCTGATTGATCTTTAATATTTATAAGCCTAATTGAAGGGATAATCGGCAATCAGACCAGCTCCTATATTTGTGTTTTGTAGTACGTGTTATGGAGAAAAAGAGCCTTAATTATTATATAATTTCAAAGTGAACCCGATTTTGTAATTGGCATCCAGTGATATTTTGACAATGGCTGGTCAATGATTATAACCACAACAAAAACCTACTGAAGTTTTATGATCCCTAGATCGCTCGATGTATAGAATAACACACAAATTAATTATTTTTTTATTTTCTTTCTGACTTTTCTTGTATTTGTCACACCTCCTCCACCCCCATGATCTTCCTTGGATGAAGTCTAAATAATTATATCAACTTCCGGGTTAGGAGCATCTACTGTGTTACCGGTATTGTACACGAACTTTGCACCGCCTGTGTCAAGTTGGCCAACAATACGCAAGCCCACAACAAGCCAGCCCAATAATCTAGCCAACATTAGCAGGATTAGCTATATCGGATACAGTATTACGCGGGGCTGTAGAAATTGGACTCGCCTGCTTCCACGACTTCGCGAATCGGCCAAGGATTTTCAGGGGTATCACGATAATTGCTACGGCGACATTTTGTCCGGGGTTTGGGGGTGGGCTCTTTTAAATTTGGACATAATTCAAAACTTATATAAAGTTATAAATAGTGAATATTTTATGGCATACTTGCCCCAAAACGACAAATTGTTCCTGGGATCCCTTGGTGGAATAGTGGGAGGACACCTAGTCATTCATCCCATGATAGTAAAAGTGGGACCAGTCGTCAAGTTTTACTAGCCCCACTCTTTTAAATTTAAACATAATTCAAAACGGGAGGTATAAATAGTGAATATTTGATGGCGTACTTGCCCGAAAACGACAGATTGTTCCTAGGAATCCCTAAGTGGATTTGTTGGAGGACACCTAGTCTTTCATCCCATGACAATAAAAGTGGGACCAGTGGTCAAGTTTTACTAGCCCCACTCTTTTAAATTTGGACATAATTCAAAACGGGAGGTATAAATAGGGAATATTTGATGACGTACTTGCCCAAGAACGAAAGATTGCTCCTGGGAATCCCTTAGTGGAATTGTGGGAGGACACCTAGTCTTTCATCCCATGGCAGTAAAAGTGGGACCAGTGGTCAAGTTTTACTAGCCCCACTCTTTTAAATTTGGACGTAATTCAAAACGGGAGGTATAAATAGTGAATATTTGATGGCGTACTTGCCCGAAAACGACAGATTACTCCTGGGAATCCCTTAGTGGAATTGTGGGAGGACACCTAGTCTTTCATCCCATGACAGTAAAAGTGGGACCAGTGGTCAAGTTTTACTAGCCCCACTCTTTTAAATTTGGACATAATTCAAAACGGGAGGTATAAATAGTGAATATTTGATGGCGTACTTGCCCCAAAACGACAGATTGCTCCTGGGAATCCCTTAGTGGAATTGTGGGAGGACACCTAATCTTTCATCCCATGATAGTAAAAGTGGGACCAGTGGTCAAGTTTTACAAGCCCCACGCTTTTAAATTTGAACATAATTCAAAACGGGAGGTATAAATAGGGAATATTTGATGGCGTACTTGCCCGAAAACGACAGATTGCTCCTGGGAATCCCTTAGTGGAATTGTGGGAGGACACCTAGTCTTTCATCCCATGATAGTAAAAGTGGGACCAGTGGTCAAGTTTTACTAGCCCCGCTTTTTTAAATTTGGACGTAATTCAAAACGGGAGGTATACATAGTGAATATTTGATGACGTACTTGCCCGAGAACGAAAGATTGCTCCTGGGAATCCCTTAGTGGAATTGTGGGAGGACACCTAGTCTTTCATCCCATGGCAGTAAAAGTGGGACCAGTGGTCAAGTTTTACAAGCCCCACGCTTTTAAATTTGAACATAATTCAAAACGGGAGGTATAAATAGTGAATATTTGATGGCGTACTTGCCCGAAAACGACAGATTGCTCCTGGGAATCCCTTAGTGGAATTGTGGGAGGACACCTAGTCTTTCATCCCATGATAGTAAAAGTGGGACCAGTGGTCAAGTTTTACTAGCCCCACTCTTTTAAATTTGGACGTAATTCAAAACGGGAGGTATAAATAGTGAATATTTGATGACGTACTTGCCCGAGAACGACAGATTGCTCCTGGGAATCCCTTAGTGGAATTGTGGGAGGACACCTAGTCTTTCATCCCATGACAGTAAAAGTGGGACCAGTGGTCAAGTTTTACTAGCCCCACTCTTTTAAATTTGGACATAATTCAAAACGGGAGGTATAAATAGGGAATATTTGATGACGTACTTGCCCGAGAACGAAAGATTGCTCCTGGGAATCCCTTAGTGGAATTGTGGGAGGACACCTAGTCTTTCATCCCATGGCAGTAAAAGTGGGACCAGTAGTCAAGTTTTACTAGCCCCACTCTTTTAAATTTGGACGTAATTCAAAACGGGAGGTATAAATAGTGAATATTTGATGGCGTACTTGCCCGAAAACGACAGATTGCTCCTGGGAATCCCTTAGTGGAATTGTGGGAGGACACCTAGTCTTTCATCCCATGACAGTAAAAGAGGGACCAGTGGTCAAGTTTTACTAGCCCCACTCTTTTAAATTTGGACATAATTCAAAACGGGAGGTATAAATAGTGAATATTTGATGGCGTACTTGCCCCAAAACGACAGATTGCTCCTGGGAATCCCTTAGTGGAATTGTGGGAGGACACCTAATCTTTTATCCCATGATAGTAAAAGTGGGACCAGTGGTCAAGTTTTACAAGCCCCACGCTTTTAAATTTGAACATAATTCAAAACGGGAGGTATAAATAGTGAATATTTGATGGCGTACTTGCCCGAAAACGACAAATTGCTCCTGGGAATCCCTTAGTGGATTTGTGGAAGGACACCTAGTCTTTCATCCCATGACAGTAAAAAGTGGGACCAGTGGTCAAGTTTTACTAGCCCAACTCTTTTAAATTTGGACATAATTCAAAACGGGAGGTATAAATAGGGAATATTTGATGGCGTACTTGCCCGAAAACGACAGATTGCTCCTGGGAATCCCTTAGTGGAATTGTGGGAGGACACCTAATCTTTCATCCCATGATAGTAAAAGTGGGACCAGTGTTCAAGTTTTACTAGCCCCACTTTTTTTAATTTGGACGTAATTCAAAACGGGAGGTATAAATAGTGAATATTTGATGACGTACTTGCCCGAGAACGAAAGATTGCTCCTGGGAATCCCTTAGTGGAATTGTGGGAGGACACCTAGTCTTTCATCCCATGACAGTAAAAGTGGGACCAGTGGTCAAGTTTTACTAGCCCCACTCTTTTAAATTTGGACATAATTCAAAACGGGAGGTATAAATAGTGAATATTTGATGGCGTACTTGCCCCAAAACGACAGATTGCTCCTGGGAATCCCTTAGTGGAATTGTGGGAGGACACCTAATCTTTCATCCCATGATAGTAAAAGTGGGACCAGTGGTCAAGTTTTACTAGCCCCACTCTTTTAAATTTGGACATAATTCAAAACGGGAGGTATAAATAGTGAATATTTGATGGCGTACTTGCCCCAAAACGACAGATTGCTCCTGGGAATCCCTTAGTGGAATTGTGGGAGGACACCTAATCTTTCATCCCATGATAGTAAAAGTGGGACCAGTGGTCAAGTTTTACAAGCCCCACGCTTTTAAATTTGAACATAATTCAAAACGGGAGGTATAAATAGGGAATATTTGATGGCGTACTTGCCCGAAAACGACAGATTGCTCCTGGGAATCCCTTAGTGGAATTGTGGGAGGACACCTAGTCTTTCATCCCATGATAGTAAAAGTGGGACCAGTGGTCAAGTTTTACTAGCCCCACTTTTTTAAATTTGGACGTAATTCAAAACGGGAGGTATAAATAGTGAATATTTGATGACGTACTTGCCCGAGAACGAAAGATTGCTCCTGGGAATCCCTTAGTGGAATTGTGGGAGGACACCTAGTCTTTCATCCAATGGCAGTAAAAGTGGGACCAGTGGTCAAGTTTTACAAGCCCCACGCTTTTAAATTTGAACATAATTCAAAACGGGAGGTATAAATAGTGAATATTTGATGACGTACTTGCCCGAGAACGACAGATTGCTCCTGGGAATCCCTTAGTGGAATTGTGGGAGGACACCTAGTCTTTCATCCCATGACAGTAAAAGTGGGACCAGTGGTCAAGTTTTACTAGCCCCACTTTTTTAAATTTGGACGTAATTCAAAACGGGAGGTATAAATAGTGAATATTTGATGACGTACTTGCCCGAGAACGAAAGATTGCTCCTGGGAATCCCTTAGTGGAATTGTGGGAGGACACCTAGTCTTTCATCCCATGGCAGTAAAAGTGGGACCAGTGGTCAAGTTTTACAAGCCCCACGCTTTTAAATTTGAACATAATTCAAAACGGGAGGTATAAATAGTGAATATTTGATGACGTACTTGCCCGAGAACGACAGATTGCTCCTGGGAATCCCTTAGTGGAATTGTGGGAGGACACCTAGTCTTTCATCCCATGACAGTAAAAGTGGGACCAGTGGTCAAGTTTTACTAGCCCCACTCTTTTAAATTTGGACATAATTCAAAACGGGAGGTATAAATAGGGAATATTTGATGACGTACTTGCCCGAGAACGAAAGATTGCTCCTGGGAATCCCTTAGTGGAATTGTGGGAGGACACCTAGTCTTTCATCCCATGGCAGTAAAAGTGGGACCAGTGGTCAAGTTTTACTAGCCCCACTCTTTTAAATTTGGACATAATTCAAAACGGGAGGTATAAATAGTGAATATTTGATGGCGTACTTGCCCCAAAACGACAGATTGCTCCTGGGAATCCCTTAGTGGAATTGTGGGAGGACACCTAATCTTTCATCCCATGATAGTAAAAGTGGGACCAGTGGTCAAGTTTTACAAGCCCCACGCTTTTAAATTTGAACATAATTCAAAACGGGAGGTACAAATAGTGAATATTTGATGGCGTACTTGCCCGAAAACGACAAATTGCTCCTGGGAATCCCTTAGTGGATTTGTGGGAGGACACCTAGTCTTTCATCCCATGACAGTAAAAGTGGGACCAGTGGTCAAGTTTTACTAGCCCCACTCTTTTAAATTTGGACATAATTCAAAACGGGAGGTATAAATAGGGAATATTTGATGGCGTACTTGCCCGAAAACGACAGATTGCTCCAGGGAATCCCTTAGTGGAATTGTGGGAGGACACCTAATCTTTCATCCCATGATAGTAAAAGTGGGACCAGTGGTCAAGTTTTACTAGCCCCACTTTTTTTAATTTGGACGTAATTCAAAACGGGAGGTATAAATAGTGAATATTTGATGACGTACTTGCCCGAGAACGACAGATTGCTCCTGGGAATCCCTTAGTGGAATTGTGGGAGGACACCTAGTCTTTCATCCCATGGCAGTAAAAGTGGGACCAGTGGTCAAGTTTACAAGCCCCACGCTTTTAAATTTGAACATAATTCAAAACGGGAGGTATAAATAGTGAATATTTGATGGCGTACTTGCCCGAAAACGACAGATTGCTCCTGGGAATCCCTTAGTGGAATTGTGGGAGGACACCTAGTCTTTCATCCCATGATAGTAAAAGTGGGACCAGTGGTCAAGTTTTACTAGCCCCACTCTTTTAAATTTGGACGTAATTCAAAACGGGAGGTATAAATAGTGAATATTTGATGACGTACTTGCCCGAGAACGACAGATTGCTCCTGGGAATCCCTTAGTGGAATTGTGGGAGGACACCTAGTCTTTCATCCCATGACAGTAAAAGTGGGACCAGTGGTCAAGTTTTACTAGCCCCACTCTTTTAAATTTGGACATAATTCAAAACGGGAGGTATAAATAGGGAATATTTGATGACGTACTTGCCCGAGAACAAAAGATTGCTCCTGGGAATCCCTTAGTGGAATTGTGGGAGGACACCTAGTCTTTCATCCCATGGCAGTAAAAGTGGGACCAGTGGTCAAGTTTTACTAGCCCCACTCTTTTAAATTTGGACGTAATTCAAAACGGGAGGTATAAATAGTGAATATTTGATGGCGTACTTGCCCGAAAACGACAGATTGCTCCTGGGAATCCCTTAGTGGAATTGTGGGAGGACACCTAGTCTTTCATCCCATGACAGTAAAAGTGGGACCAGTGGTCAAGTTTTACTAGCCCCACTCTTTTAAATTTGGACATAATTCAAAACGGGAGGTATAAATAGTGAATATTTGATGGCGTACTTGCCCCAAAACGACAGATTGCTCCTGGGAATCCCTTAGTGGAATTGTGGGAGGACACCTAATCTTTCATCCCATGATAGTAAAAGTGGGACCAGTGGTCAAGTATTACTAGCCCCACTTTTTTAAATTTGGACGTAATTCAAAACGGGAGGTATAAATAGTGAATATTTGATGACGTACTTGCCTGAGAACGAAAGATTGCTCCTGGGAATCCCTTAGTGGAATTGTGGGAGGACACCTAGTCTTTCATCCCATGGCAGTAAAAGTGGGACCAGTGGTCAAGTTTTACTAGCCCCACTCTTTTAAATTTGGACGTAATTCAAAACGGGAGGTATAAATAGTGAATATTTGATGGCGTACTTGCCCGAAAACGACAGATTGCTCCTGAGAATCCCTTAGTGGAATTGTGGGAGGACACCTAGTCTTTCATCCCATGACAGTAAAAGTGGGACCAGTGTTCAAGTTTTACTAGCCCCACTCTTTTAAATTTGGACGTAATTCAAAACGGGAGGTATAAATAGTGAATATTTGATGACGTACTTGCCCGAGAACGAAAGATTGCTTCTGGGAATCCCTTAGTGGTATTGTGGGAGGACACCTAGTCTTTCATCCCATGACAGTAAAAGTGGGACCTGTGGTCAAGTTTTACTAGCCCCACTCTTTTAAATTTGGACGTAATTCAAAACGGGAGGTATATATAGTGAATATTTGATGACGTACTTGCCCGAGAACGACAGATTGCTCCTGGGAATCCCTTAGTGGAATTGTGGGAGGACACCTAGTCTTTCATCCCATGATAGTAAAAGTGGGACCGGTGGTCAAGTTTTACTAGCCCCACTCTTTTAAATTTGGACGTAATTCAAAACGGGAGGTATAAATAGTGAATATTTGATGACGTACTTGCCCGAGAACGACAGATTGCTCCTGGGAATCCCTTAGTGGAATTGTGGGAGGACACCTAGTCTTTCATCCCATGACAGTAAAAGTGGGACCAGTGGTCAAGTTTTACTAGCCCCACTCTTTTAAATTTGGACGTAATTCAAAACGGGAGGTATAAATAGTGAATATTTGATGACGTACTTGCCCGAGAACGAAAGATTGCTCCTGGGAATCCCTTAGTGGAATTGTGGGAGGACACCTAGTCTTTTATCCCATGATAGTAAAAGTGGGACCAGTGGTCAAGTTTTACTAGCCCCACTCTTTTTAATTTGGACATAATTCAAAACCGGAGAGTTGAGGTAAAAACAATTAAAATAATTTGTTTTTCTTTCAATCACAGCAACATGAAATCCAAGATGGAAGGAGAAAGAGAAAGATGGAGAAGCAAGCAGCAAGCTCCAATACTTAAGATGCAACTCCTACCATCGACAAGCTAAAGACAATTACCCAAAATACGAGGACGGTGGACAAGATCAGGAACCGTTTTGTCATCACATTACAAGCTATGGATCAATGGATTTCCCCAAAATCCACAGACAGCTCAATCCATCATATTGATTAACTCTTGGATGCAGATTGAGAATAACAAATCTTGTTTGACTAAAAAACTGGTGCTTTTTTTGTTTGTATTGATACATAGCTATCAATGCCCCGTTTCCACTTGTTGAGGTTAACCCCCCCCCCCCCCCCCTGGATCCGCCACTGACATTGTAGAGATAAACCTTGGATAAATGCAAAAGTGCATGAAAGATCTTATCAATCAGAGGCAGTGGGCTTTTGATCACAAGATGAAACCATTATGGCGTTATTTAAGAAATTCGTTTAAAAGACAATTAGTCAGTTACAGCAAGGAAACTCCTTGGTTACAGAGTTCATATTACAATGAAAGGGTTCGTAACTTAAAAATGATAACCCAGCAGCTTGGAACAAGGCAACTGGAGTTTTAACAAACAGTGTGAAGAAATTTTCTCCTGTTAGTATACCAGGACTTGATAGTAACACACCTGAGCATTTTAAAGACAGGCCTGGTTAAAGGAGATCGCAGATCATATCAACGACCACTTTGCTGCAGTAGCAGCAGACCTCCCACAACTCAATAGGAACAACTTACCTGCTTTCTTGCCAGCCCAATTTAACTGTCCTGTTGTTCAACCGTCACAAGTGTAAAACTCATAACTGCGTAACTTAAAACCAGCTTAAAGCTGGTACTGTAGGGTATTTACCTGTAAGAATTCTTAGAGAATTTGCCTTTGAATTAAATTTACCACTTACTGACCTCTTTTAAATAATCGAATGTACCATATCAGTAGTAACAATCTGAAATAATTCCCATCCCTAAATGTCAACCTGTTACATTACAGAGCTTAAGACCGATTGCACTTACTAGTTATTTTGCAATAAATAGCTGAACCATTAATTTGCAAATGGTTGTTAACAGATATTACAAAACATAGATGTTAATCAATATGGTAACCGTTCAGGTCTTTCTCTTTCACCTTATGTATCCGCCTACTCCACCAAATTGTTCATCCTTATATACGTGTACACTGGTTTTTACAGATTTTTCAAAAGCTATATTTGGGAATCTTGGATTTTCACCTCTCTAATGATTCTAATTTCATTCCGCTGTCCTGGACTACTCCTTTAAGTTAGATCTGGGTTTATGGTTACAGAGTTAGGTATTGTGTAGGGGAAGGGTCACAGTTATATTTGACTGGGGTTCAAAATTGATTTTTATCAAATTTTCATCGATGGAAATTTCTATCTTCTCAGAAATGAATTGTACAATCTCAGCCAAACATAAATCACAATGAAAATCAAATCATAGTTACCATTTACAACCTTGTCATAAGGGCTAAAATAGAATTGGAGCAAAACAAATAGTAATTAAGGGTTTACGGGTGTCTTTGATTTCAGTTTTGTCGTTAACGGTAAACGCAACATAAAATATTCCAGTTTTCACCAATCACACTCCTTACTTCAACCCTTCCCCTAGACAATATACCTAACCCTGTAACCATAAACCCAAATCTAACTTAAAGAACAATCATAACCTACACTTCAGACTCCTTTCCTGGAGGTAGGACTGAGGGGGCCTTGGCCCCCGGGTCAACAAAAAAGGGGGCCCCAAAAGAGGCAAAAAGGCAAAAAAAATGGGTATAGAGGGGGTGTTCGAACACTTTTTTTTTTAAGGTGAGCCCGGGAAGGGTCAGGGGAAAAGTCTGAGATCGTCAGGACCCCGTGGTATGAAAATTGGGAGAGGCGCATTGACGAAATAAAGGCCAGAGCAAAAATATTCCACTTTTATGACGAACAGTGTATTTTGGGAATGTGTACTAATATTGTTCCGTTATATATTTATTTATTTATTGAAATTTATTTATACAGGATAAAAACATGATCAGTATAAAACTTGTTTACATCATGGTCCTGATAACAGGAATATAAAATGACATAACATTGATATTAACATTGATAACATTGCATAACATGAAAATAATTGATAAGAGAATAACATAAAGTGATATATACTTACGCACTTAATAGACATAATTAACAGAACGAGGTAAAACAATAATAATTGAACGGCTGTAACAAAGTTGGTATATGTGATTAAAAGTAACGAAGCAATTTAAGTCTGAGTGAAATGTGGATCAACAATTTAGATTTAAAGTATGTTACCTTAAGGGGAGACCGGGGTGAAATGGGACATTTTTTTCACTTTCAGATATATTACCTTGTAACTCTGTAAATATTTGGACTAAACAAAATATGTTTGTTTGGTAATAGACTATAGATACTTAAGTAAATATTGCAGCAATAGATTGAATTCCCACAGCTTAAATGTTCACGTAATCATAAATTTCGCAAACCCTTAGTTTTGGGGTGAAATGGGACTCCCATAGGGATGCACACTTTTGTTTTTTGTTTTGTAATATTCTTTATTGTATTCATTCAATACATAATATCAATTCATACAAATTGTAATATATAACATATTGGAACCAAATACAGAGTAAAAAATACAGTAATCTCAATTATATTGAATGAATCAATATTGTTATAACCCCCCCCCCCTCTATATTTTGTTTTGTAGTACTAGTATTCTCTATTGTATACATTCAATACATTATTATCAAATCATACATCTCTATTACATATTATAATATATAACATATTGGATCAAAGTACAGACTACAATCAACTTAGTTATATCGATCACAAAAAACGATACCGATATTGCTCATTGCAATTTGAATCGGTTTGTTCGAAGAATCTGTACAGGGCATGCATACAAAAAATGCAAGACGTCCCTGTCAGTTTTCAGAATTTACATTCATCATACAATCTGTCGGTTAAAGAAATTGAAAAGAATTAGTACTTTAGATAATAAACTAAGAGAATTTCAATTCAAATTGCTTTATAAAATTGTTTGTGTCAATCGTTATTCATACAGGTTTCAATTCATATTAAGTGATAAATGCTCATTTTGTGGAAAAGAAGAGGAAACATATAGGCACATATTTTTTGAATGCGAAATGGTGAGAAAATTATGGGATCAATGTAGTGATAGTTTGGATATTCCAATCCTTAAAGATATGAGCTGGAAGGAAGTTCACATTGGATTAGACGAAATAACCGAAGATAGGCAAATGATTAATCACGTGGTTTTATTAATTAAATATTTGATATTTATTAGTAGGGAAAAAAAAAGAAGCCTCCAAGTATTGAAGAAATAAGAGAGAAAATATTCAAAAGTAAACAGGAAGAAAGAAAGAGTGCTACTGAACGAAATACGTTGACGTTCCACTATAAAAAATGGGAACATTTCAAGGTTAACATGGACAATATGCAAGAAAATGCAAGGGATGAGGAAAGGGGGGCCTGCCCGGTTCATAGCTGTGTGTGATTGACCGGTCTCGACTGCCTTAGACTGCCCACGTCTTCTTGTTTTGTTGTTGTTTGTTTTGTTTTCTGTTTTTGTTTTCTGTTTGTTGTTGTTGGTTTTGTTTTTAACGGGGGTAGGCGGTATAACAAACTTTATTCATTCGATATAACTGAGTTGATTGTAGTCTGTACTTTGTTCCAATATGTTATAAATTATAATATGAAATAGAGATACTAGTACTACAGAACAAAATATAGAGGGGGGGGGTTATAACAATATTAATTCATTCAATATAATTGAGATTACTGTATTTTGTACTCTGTAATCGGTTCCAATATGTTATATATTACAATTTGTATGAATTAATATTATTTATTGAGTGAATACAATAAAGAATATTACAAAACAAAAAAACTATGCGAGGGGGGGGGGGGGGCAGAATAACTTATATCTTCATTCGATATTACTAAGATTGATTATACTCTGTGCGGGTTTTTTCCCCCCATTATGTTATATAGTTAAATGATGTATGATTCGATGTTATGTATTGAATGATATAATGTAACACAGATGTACATATGAATTGATTGATGTATTGAATGAACACAATAAAGAACATTACAAAACAAAACAAAAAAATAATGTCCCATTTCTCCCCCTTGGTAAAAATAAAAAAAATGGCGGCTATTATTTCTAACCTGTCTGTTACCAAACAATTTTATTTTCAAAAGTTTGCACACTAACTATTTTACCAAACATTTTTGGATTGAAAAGGCACCACATTTTTGGTTAAAAGTCACAACAAATCTAATTGTGTCCAACTTGCGGGGTATTTAGTTTTAAAACAAATTTATTTTAATAATTAATTCTGATTGGTAAAACAATGCCTAATGATTGCTGATAGAGATGCACCTGCTCAAAATGTAAACATAAAAAATGACGTTTTGGCCCCAGAGTGCCATGTATGGTCATATTTTGAGAAGTAAATAAGTATTTCCAACAGTTTCTTCGCTCTTGTAGGTTGCACTAACAGTGCCCATTAGTTTGCGATATCATGTTTTAGATAAAAGCGCATTGAATTTTTTTTATGGGGCACAGAAGGCGCTTTTAGGACGATGTACACTGATTTTAAAACAACCCTCAACGAATCGGCATTTCTTGTGTCAAAACCGTGCCTATCAAAATACATTTCAATTTCATTAGATAATCTTGAAGGAGCAAGCCCATATATGCATTGATATGCCAGAATACAAAGAAAGTAATACATTCTCTTTTCAAATGGTTGCCAAGTTAATTCTTTTAATAAAATAGAGCTGCTGATGGTATAGTCAAATTGGTTTGTCACAATTCGAGCAGCTCGTCTTTGTAATTTTTTTTCTTCATGAGATTCCTGTTATGTATGTTTTATTTTCCATGTCTTTGATACGCCTTTTTTTATTGTTACAATCGAACTTGATATTATCATTGTAAATTGCACTGAATTCAGAAGTAAGGGTGCCATGTACAAGGTTATATACCATAATAAATAAATGAATAAATAAATAAAAACATAGCGAACGAAAAAGTTGTGTTTTTCTGTGAACTATGAAAACTGGATTCACCATCTTTTGGAAAGTAATTCTTTTCTGAAAACTATTTCCCGCTTTCTCTATATCTCCTTTTTTTTTTTACACTTACGTACAATGAACAGTTGAAATGTGTCTCTTTTACATGTTAACAACCGTAGTTTTCACAAAGAATTTGTGTTTCTTTTAAACAGAATGTTACCAGCATTTCTCGACGTCGTTGCCGCCAGAATCGTCTCCCCATTGTCAAGAAAAAGACCCAAGAGGTTTTCAAGGGGTTGGGAAACCAGCAAAATTTGCGTTTGCCAGCGAACTTGGACAGTGCTATACGACCATCGGTAGAATGTGAATTGTGCCACGAATGGTACCACTTTGACTGTATAGATCTAGCGAGCTACGCTAACATAGACATGGATCAATATTATTTTTATTGTGGCTTCAGGGGGTGCAATGATGGGGAGAAAGTGCTTAGAAGAAACAGGGAGGTGAAAGAACAGGAGGCGAAACTCTTGTAATTTATTCAAACGCATTCTTGAGTTCTAAAGCGTAACAATGGGATGTGTAACATTCCACTTGGCTTTGAAGTTCCATGCTCCGAACCGCGCTTCCACTGCGGGGAATTTCGGAAGCCAGGCACCAGTTTTACATTTATTACAAAATATTAAATTACCGGCAAAATTACAGTGTAAATTAAAAACTTTATATGGGAATTTTATTGGGAATAGTGCATCAAACAAATTTTCAAATTAAGAACTCCGTCCTGCCTTTAAATTGTGTGCCAGAGTTGGTAAAAGAAAAATTACATCCTGTCAAAAACTCAATATTTTAGGATGATGCGCTAATTTGTGCATGCTTTAATGTCCCGTTATTTGATCCATGATTTACAATCTTCAATAACATTAAGTTTGCTAATGCGTGTTTTCGCGTGTTTTTTGTATTTTTCAAGTTTAAAAAAGAATGAAATTACACAAGTTTGTGTTCGCTTGTTCTACTATTTACACATTCAACAATGGATGAGAAATCATTGGAAGGGACAGCGAACAGTTGCTGTGATACCATTTTCTGATGTAGGAATTCTAAATCCTAAAATTTCATGCGCTCTTTTATCTCACCACCTGGTCGACAGCTGCAGATTAGCGCATAACTTTCCGGCGGCTTGGAGCATGGGGTCAAAGGAGAACGGCTTGATTCAAGTCCTTCTCTATCACGTCCCTGGAAGAAAGAAGACCCTGTTGCCCGACAATGCTGATGAGCCCCAATGCACCCTTGCAGATCAGGATAACGGGGGCGATCAGGACAGTACGAACAATTCAACCTTCCATGAATATATAGATGATGGTCAAGATGAGACTGCTAGGTTCGACGAAGAAGTCCTCGAGAGTGACAGAAGTAAGGATGAGGATGAAAGTAGTAAAAGTTCAACCTTTCATGAGGATATAGATGATGGTCAAGATGAAACGACTAGGTTCGACGAAGAAGTCCTCGATGAGAGTGACAGAAGTGAGGATGAGGATGACAGTAGTGAAAGTTCAACCTTTCACGAGGATATAGATGATGGTCAAGACGAGACGACTAGGTTCGACGAAGAGGTCCTCGATGAGAGTGAAAGAAGTAAGGATGAGGATGACAGTAGTAAAAGTTTAACCTTTCATGAGGATGTAGATGATGGTCAAGATGAGACGACTAGGTTCGACGAAGAAGTCCTCGGTGAGAGTGACAGAAGTGAGGATGATGATGACTGTAGTGAAAGTTCAACCTTTCATGAGGATATAGATGATGGTCAAGACGAGACGACTAGGTTCGACGAAGAGGGAGTCCTCGATGAGAGTAAAAGAAGTAAGGATGAGGATGACAGTAGTAAAAGTTCAACCTTTCATGAGGATGTAGATGATGGTCAAGACGAGACGACTAGGTTCAGCGAAGAAGTCCTCGATGAAGGTGACAGAAGTGAGGATGAGGATGACAGTAGTGAAAGTTCAACCTTTCATGAGGATATAGATGATGGTCAAGACGAGACGACTAGGTTCGACGAAGAAGTCCTCGATGAGGGTGACAGAAGTGAGGATGAGGATGACAGTAGTGAAAGTTCAACCTTTCATGAGGATATAGATGATGGTCAAGACGAGACGACTAGGTTCGACGAAGAAGTCCTCGATGAGGGTGACAGAAGTGAGGATGA
Organism: Strongylocentrotus droebachiensis; assembly: GCA_035222895.1. NCBI lineage: Eukaryota > Metazoa > Echinodermata > Echinoidea > Camarodonta > Strongylocentrotidae > Strongylocentrotus > Strongylocentrotus droebachiensis. Next base: position 137,544 of record JAVYIG010003971.1, read on the forward strand.
GGATGACAGTAATAAAAGTTCTACTTTCCATGAAGATATAGATGATGGTAAATCAGACACATCACTGGGATCATTCCTTAAAAGTGTGCCGATTGACAAAGCCACTATAGGTGCTTGCATCGGAGAAGGGGTAGGTGATAGTGTAGTAAAAGAGTTTCGCATTCAGAGAAAGGCAACCTTTTGCATACGCAAAGAACAGTGGACGAAAATGTGTAAAACTGTAAGGACGAGGTACTTCAAGAAGGGACAGTGGCACGAGCCATTCATTAAAGGGATAAAACAATCAAATCCGTATTGTGTCTTAATGATAAGACGTCACCATGTGAGCACAGCCAAACAAAGATTCCATCGTGGCAAATCAATACTGAATGCAGATCTTTACTGCAAGTTCGAAGATTGCCCCATCACTGCCAAACTGACCATGGACGGGAAGTTTAATGCTAGAGTTACGTATAGTCACGACGTCGTAATGCACCATTTAGGGGAGCAACGTGCAAGACCTATTCGTGGGACTCAGAGAGAGCATTTGAAAGGAATCTTCAGCCATGGCCAAAAGCCATTCAATGAATACCTCAGACGACTTGGAAAAAAGGATCCTGCTCACGTAGTCTTGGCTGGAAATTTCGATGGGATTGGGACAACCAAACAGGTACTCCGTCAAGTGTCGCATGAAGCTGGGACATCAAGAATCCTCGACAAGGATGAGCTCACGAGTCTCCACCTATTGAAGAGTAAGATGGAGACTCAGACAAAGAACAAGAAAGTAAAAGGCTTCATACAACTAATAGCGGCATCACCCTCCTTCGTATTTTACTGGAGCGAGGAAGGTGTACGGTTGTGGCATGACCTTTGCAAGAAGGATGTGGCCGTAATAGACGCAACCGGCAACGTTGTGCGCTCGGCAGGGAAGAAAAGGTACCTCTACTATGAGGTGTGCATAAGGAACACTGTAGAAGGAGAATCCCCCATACCTATCATGGGTATGCTCAGCACAGTCCACACTGAAACCGTCATACGCTTCTGGATAGCTGAATTCAGACGATGTGAGAAGCTTCTGTTTGGGCATCAAGGGGTTTCTATTCCCCGTCAAATGAATATGGATAGAGCCATGGCTTTCATTGTTGCACTACTGGCCGAATTCAACAATGAGTCTGTCAAGGAGTTCCTGGATCGCTGCTGGCGTATCGTGTCTGGCAATGCACTGGATAATGACATAGAGCAAAAGATGATCCCCCATGCCTGTGCCTTCCATGTGATGAGGGATGCAAAGAAATCATGCAAGAAGTACTATCCAGGAAATATGGAGTACGGATTGTACTCCTTCAGCACTATCCTCAATGCATGTTCCCTAGATGAAGTTGAAGAAGCCCTATTCGACATGGCTGTGGTATTGCAAGGCAGAAAACTAACACCAGAAGTGATTGAAGCGAGTGAGAGAATGCATCAAAGGATCAATGATCTTTCGAAGGAAAGTAAAGACAAACTGAAAGATGATCATGTGTACAAAGCAAGTACAGAGGCCAGTGAAGATGAAATTTCCTCAATGAACAAAACTGAAGAAGAGTTTTTTCATCTCGCCGAAGGCTCGCACTTCAGGAGCTGGGCTAAAAGAATCATTGAGCGTGCGAAGCTGAGCATTACACAGGGTGATAACACAATGGAAGACAACGGAAGATATGGACCCAGATTTCTGGAAGACATACAGAGGCTCCTGTTGCCTACACTCCCGCTCTGGTCTGCCATTATGCTTGGAGACCTTGGTAGACATGGTAGCTCGGCCCCATATGAGAGACACAAATTAACTCCAGGAATAAGGTCACCATCTAAAACAACCAGTGTGCAGGAGGGACGTTTCAATCAGCTTAAAACGGTGATTCTCCAGGGAAAATCACGGAATCGTGTCGACGTTTTCTCAGAGAAGTTGAGGGAGACTACAAAGGCGGCTCAGACTCTCGCTCTCAGAGATGCAGTTAAGAAGAAGACAAAGAGAGCTAGGGGAAAGAAGACACATCTAATCGAAGAATCATGGGACAAAAAGGTTCGCGAACCTGATCATCTGCGAGACAAAAAACATGGAAAATATCAGCAGACCCCGACTAAGCCCATACCAGTCACCAAACCAGCGAGAACCAAGTCAGGTGCCAGAAATGATGAGGGGACGAAGTTTAACAAACGAAAAGGTACGCAAATGAGCGAGGGCGACGACACTCCTCCAAAGAGGAAAGAATATGAAAGGAAGGACTACAAGCAGCGAAAACGTTCTTCCCATTCAGTACCTGTTCTTGACAAAGGAGACGATGCTGACGTTCCAGTCACCAAACCCGCGAGAACCAAGTCAGGTGACAGAAATGATGAGGGGAAGAAGCATAATAAACGAAGAGGTACCTCAAGGAGCGAGGGCGAAGACATCCCCCAAAGGAGAGGAAAGACTACAAAAGGAAGGACTACGAGAAGCGAAAACGTTCTATTCATTCAGTACCTGACCTTGACAAAGGAGATGATCATGACGTACCAGTCACCAAGCCCACGAGAACCAAGTCAGGTGCCAGAAATGATGAGGGGACGAAGCATAACAAACGAAGAGGTACCTCAAGGAGCGAGGGCGACGACATACCCCCAAAGCTAAAACGTTCTTTCCATTCAATACCTGACCTTGACAAGGGAAAATATGATGACATCCAGACACGGAGAAAGAGGCAAACAAGGACGAGTCATGGAACACAGCGTTATCGCCCCCTTTCAAATTTCCAAAGCAACTGTTGGCTCAATGCAATTATACAATCACTGATTTCAACAAACGCTGCAGATGCTCTCATACATGCACCCGATGAATCGTGGACGAATCGCCAGCACATGGAAATCATCCAATTCCTCCGGAAATACAAGACTAATGACGTCATCCTAGAGGAGGACATCGAAATGCTTTCGCGAGTACTCTGCTTGCCAGCAACCAGACACAAAGGACTCATTTATAGGCGGCAAAATGACGCACATGAGTTAATATCGCAGCATGTTGGGCCTATGATGTCAAATATCGGACTTAATACGTTTGAAGTGGAACAGTGTGTAGCATGCACAAATTGCTTTGAAAGAACATTAAGTAGGAGACATGAGTTCACAGAAATCATTGTACCGGTACTGCATGACTGGGACAATATCAGTTTGCAGAACGAGGTGGACAGAGTTACGAGGTATCCTGATCTCATAGAAGGGGGAACACCGTGTGACAAGTGCCATAATATTGGTCTACGGGTAACACAGAAGGAGATGAAGACTGTCCCTCAGTTTCTGATGGTTGTCATGCAGAGGAATCAGGGACGAGGAAAAATGCTGGCACCGGCGGAACCCCCTGATGAGATAGTCATGACCTATTCTGGAGGAGCTGGTAATACCGAGAAGACGTGCCTTTTCCAGTTAAAGTCGGTAGTTGTACACAAAGGAGACACGTGTGACCAAGGGCACTATGTAACGATGGTGAGAGAACCCGCAGCAGAGAGTGGGTGGATAATTTGTGATGACCATATCATAGAAACAGCACGACCTGAAGACATATCTGCAGTCTATGATCAGTGCTACATGATCATCTACGAACGCATGGCAGTAGTACGACCGGACACAGGAGATTCAACCAACCGTCAGATACCAGTTCCAGGTAGTGGAACAGAGTTCTCGACATCAGAACAGCAGTTCTTTCATACCACAACCCCGACTGAGAGAGCGGATCACAAGAAACGACAGCGACGTAAATGTAAACAAAGAAAAGAGTCTGCGGTTAGAGATGACGTCATAGAGGCAATCAAATTGAACTGCCGAAAGAAACCAAATGCTGTCATGAGGCAAGTAAATAAAATTGCCATAAAGTACAGGGATATATGCAGACACTGCTTGGCAGAAACTGGTTGAATGATGTCATCATAAACGGCTACCTTGAGATGATAGATTTGAAGTCGAGGAATGACGATGGTCAACCAAGAATATACTCTTTCTTGAGCCAATGGTACCAACAAGTAAATTCGAGAGGCGAGACGTCACTGCGCAGAATGGCAAGGCTCATTGATCTCGCAGAATGCGACTGGTTGCTCTTTCCAGTAAACACAGGTGTCCACTGGTACCTAATCGCCATTAACCCGAAGGAGAAGATGGTGGTATCGCTTGATTCGATTCAAGGTGACAATGCCACTGAGATTGTTCTGGCAGTGCAAGTTGTAAGAAGCCTATGGAAAGAGAAATATGGCTTGTCATTTGACTGTCAAATGATGGTAGTACCGACTCCACGTCAGCACAACTCGGATGACTGTGGGGTGTACCTGTGTTACTTTGCGTATTACCTGAGTGTGGAAAAGGATGTTCGACGAATGCGGGATATAGATTCGAAGAAGTACAGACATACTGATCCATAACCTGTATAGAGGTTCTTTCACGTGCTAGTTTTTAATAATGGCACCCATAGTCTCGCTTTGCTACACATGCGGGAAAACAACAACCAGTCGTATTCTGCGAAATCAATGTTCATTGCAATTCTCAACTACTCAACACTGACGTCTCACCTCTCAAATGTATTTTTTTCTTCTTGTGGGGTGAAAATCTCAATAAGGGAGATAAAATATTATTCGCAAAAAAATGGGGTACAATCAAGTATGATGAGTAACGCCGTATTGGTGCATATTTATATTTTTTAACAATACATACACGTAGGTTGTACTTATTAACCAGATAACAACTGGCAAGAGATTTGGAAGGTTTGGTAAATTATTAATAGGACCAAGGGTAAAAATTCAAATTATTATTTTTATTCTAATTTTTGTCAGGGTTGGCAAGGCCATTCACCGATAGCAGAAAGGTCTTACCCTGAGTAAAACACAATATATCATTTTTTCAACATATTTACAGAAAGGTGGTAAAAGGCATATGTAGAAGACTGTGATGTTCAATATGGCTATCGCACTGATCACTCAGCCATCAGTATCAATATAAATCGCACAGTCAAAAGGAGAGGTCCACTTTTCTGGAAACTGAACACCTTAATAGCGATGCAAGCACACAATTATTAGTAACTACTCTACAAGAAAATGCGAGTGTGAATGTAGGCCTATGGAGTGTATGGGAATATGTCAAGTTAAAAATGAATGAATTAGACTCTGCACCAGATAAAAGAAGCTTTAAATAACAGAAGATTTTTTTTTCTGATATATATGATATGTTATGATACGAACTCGAGAGACTGTCACCGAACAAGAATGTTTAGAAGCGATTCAACCTACGACATGTGACAAATCACCAGGTTTAGACGGCCTGTCCGACATTTTTTTTATCGGATTTTCTGGTACGCTATCATAGATATCTTATGCAAGGTCTGTAATGAGTGTTTTTTTTTAAGAACTTTGCTTCTCCATAGGGCTAATGATGTCCACGAAAAGATCAATAATAACCCTTCTTCCACCAAAAGATAAAAATCAATTAAATCTAAAGAACTGGTGGTCTATATCTTTATCATTTTAGCGAAAATTCTTGACAATAGGCTCAAACATGTTTTGAAATCAATCATAAGTTGTGACCAGACGGGGTTCATAAAAAAGAGAGACACTGGTGAAAATACCAGATTATTCATAGATGTTATTGAATATTGTAAGAAGAATTGTGTGCCAGGTTTACCCTTCAATCAAATTTGAAAAAAAGCGTTTGATTTATTGCCTGGATGGATTTTATGTCCACAAATATTTCCAGTTGTGTTTCGAATAATGGCTATTCGTCACAACCATTTCAGATACAAAAGGTGTGAGACAGGGCTGTCGCCCTATCTTTTTTTTTTAGATTGAGGCTGAAGTTGTTAGTTTTATGGTGAAACAAAGTACTTTGATAAGAGTAATTGATATAGACGGGAGTGAAATTAGAGTTGGTCAATACGCATTATATATCTGTCTGCCGTTGAATTAAATCTTAGGAGAGGCTTCGATATTTTAGCCTTGTTTATAAACATTATTTTTTAGGGTTGAAGGTAAATGCTGAGAAAAAGTAATATTGTCTGATTAGGGCCTTATCAGATTACTTTTACTATCTTGGAATTTATATACCGCTAAGTGAGGATTACAACTTTCATAACTTGTATTTCAAGGCGAAGGTAAATGAAACAGATAGGTTAAATAAACTAAAAGTTTGGAGCTCGCATTATCTGTCTCTACTCAGTAAGATCACCGTAATACCAATTTTTTTAATTATCTTTTAGCATTATTCAAGATCCATCAAATTTCTTTTTCGAATTACTACAGAAGAAGAGTTTTAAGCAATGGTAAAACTGATTGGATTAAGCGAAGGGTAATGTATAACATTTATATCGACGGTAGATGAAATATGCTGCATGTAAAAACATTTTTGTTTTTCCCTCAAAATTACATGCGTGTAAAGAATTTTTGTACAAGACAGACATTGTTAGTGGAAAATGCTTGCGGAACATTTATTTGTTTCGAAAAGAATGGTGACACGTTTGTGTTTGACGGTAATTTACGTATGAAGGATGTGACAAACATCTCATCTAGTTCTTTTTGGGCAGATGTAGTACTCAAAGCCTGGACACTACAATCCAGTTAAATATAAAGAAATTTTAGCTCAGCCAATTTGGAACTACTCGTTCATAAATATAGCAGGAAAATTTGTTTTCTACAAAATATGGTATAACGCTGGTAGTGTAAGTGTTCAAGACTAAAAGAAAAAATGAAAATTTCAAAAAGTTTATTTTGAAGTTTGTAAAGACTATAATACAAATGTGTTACGTTCTCTCGATCTTTTTGCCATTGGGCCGTATGCATAAAAGTAAGTAATTGCTTTTACTACGATTTTTACTTTTCAAAAACTCAACTGAGATGGCGTAGTCCTAAATATTCATATTTTGAATGATAGCGCCGTAAAAACTAAAAACAACAACAACTTATACATTTTATTTTTCGAACCAGATGTAAAAACTGTGATATATATATTTTACTCAGATTAAATCAGAAATTACATATTTGGTAAAAGTAGAAAACGTTATTGCTTTTTCTCAAGTCCAGTGCTAGTCCAGTGGGGGGGGGGGGGGGGGGGGGGGATGGTTTTCTCCCCACATTGATTCTTGATACTTCTATTGTAATTACACTAAGCTCATTTATTTACTTTCATGCAGATGATGTTGTATCTATTTTCATGAGGTTTTGTAAATTCGTGTTATCAAATGCATAGGGTAAGTGATAAAAAAAAAACACTATACAACAAACAAAAAAGTATTCAACATATTTACAGAAAGGTGGAAAAGAACATTTATAGATATGAAATAAATACCATCATCACCATGAGCATTTAAACGAGTAAAGTAACTGTTATAGATGGGTACTTCAGTTTTATTTGGTTATAGTGCATTAAATCAATGGAATATAGAAACTACATTTCAAATAGATCAATAATGGAAGCTGTTTTCATCGACCATTCCATCTTGTTCAGTTCAAGTAGGCGTATATATATGATAAACTTTAGTCTATACTTATATCAATCACTGTGAAATCTGAATACCCCAACCGAAGTGAATAAAAACATAGGCCTACATCGATGAAAAGCTAAATAGATATATCGAATATGAATAATCACAAATCAAGCTAATTTTCCTTTCAGTTTTCATGAAAAGGAGATCGAAATTTACCTCCCAAATACTAAAAAAAAAAACTGTTAATTTCTTGACGTCATTCATTGTAGACCTTTTCAGCTCGTGCTTACAGCCAGCCAGATTAGCTCGCTCGAAAATTCAACGTCGTGACTTTGATGATAACGAAAGAATATTGTTACTGGCATGTTCAAATATTATGTATACTTTTAAACAAAGGTTGTTCTTGACAAACTGAGTGCTTGCTAGATATACCAACAAGTAATGTATACAAACTGGATTCAAAGTCTTGTATTTCATTGTTTAATAACAGGTTAATTGAATTCCTTGTTACTAAGTCCCCAGGAAGAAACATTCATAAATTTGAATAACATAGTAAACGAACTATTCTTGGCGAATCTAACTTTTCTACATGCAAAGGCATGCAAACCAAAGCATGCACACATGCATTATCACCCAGATGATCGGCTTTACTATTTAATATAATATATGTCGTCATCCACCACGCAGCAATTCAGGCCCGTTTGGAAGGGGATACAAAAAAAAAAAAACATTTCGAAGCTCTCGAGTTCGAGTATTTCGAAAGCAAATACTCTCTCCTGGTATTCAAGGAAAACGCATGCAGTTTGTATTGCGGTATTCTGTAGCTTATGGGCTTTTCATTGATGTGTAATTTGTCTATTTCATTTTTCACTTTGGTTGGGATCTTTAAACATCAACTCTATGTTTTCCTTTTGATGGATATTCCGTCAAAAGGCCAATAAGTTTGTAGAATATTCTCATTTGCACTATCGTTGATATATTTTTCTTTCTTTCAAGACAAAATTATCAATTAACTATGCCTCTCTGTTAAAAGCAATATGTGAACATTCCATACACTATGATTCTTCTCACATCAATTGTATTCCTTAGAAGGGACATTGTGTCCACATATGTATACCTGTGTAAATTACATAATAGGCCATAACACCACATTCACACTTTCCTCAATGAAACATTCTAATAAAGTTTGTTCTAACAGTATTCCATTTGGAATATTTTGTTGTTAAGGGGGTATCTCAGTGAGCGGCGAATGTTTGCGAACTTTTCCTTTGTCACCAGCGGGAAATGCTTGCGAACGTAGCGAATTTGGAAGGTTCGTTAGAGTTCATCAGGGTTCGTAAAGAGTTGCAAAAAGTTTTTTACTGTCGCAAAGAAACATACGATTTCAGGCCAATAACTAGGCGAGGTTCTGGGAGGTTCGAACGACCCCCCTCCCCTCGCCCCCGCTGGCGAGCAGGGTCAGCTTGAAGAAAAAAAATAAAGAAAGAAACAAGCTTAAAATACCCTCGCTCGCATGTTCTTAATTTTAGGCATGTTATCATTTTCATCTCTACAATTAAATCATATCATTTTACAGAAATTTTTACGCTCCCGCCTCGTGCTCGCCTGTTTGTATGCTTTTTGTTTTGTTTTTTAAAGCGAGGTTATCATCATTTTTAGAAGGAATTAAAAATGAAGTTAGAAGTCTGAAGGAACCCCCCCCCCCCCCCCCCCGCTTGAAAAAAAAAAAAAACAAGAAATAAAGACAAACAAATTAAAATACCCTGGTTTCAGGTTCCTAGGTAAAATTTTGCTCGCGCTTCGCACTCGCATGTCCTTATTTTTTAGGCATGTTATCATTTTCAGAAGGATTTACAATGAAATCTAATCATTTTACAGGAGTTCTTTACGCTCGCCTGTTTGTTTGCTTTTTAAAAATTTTAAACAATGTTATCATTTATTTTTAGAAGCAATTGAAAAAAAAAGTTAGCGCGCTCGCATGTTTTAATAGTAGGGGTTGTCATCATTTTCAGAAAGAATTACAAAGAAATTATAGGTCTTTTTATGGGATTCTTTCGCGCTCGCATTTCTTTTTTTTTAACGAAGGATATCATCAGTTTCAGAAAGAATAAAAAAAAAATAAAAAAAAAATAGAGGCAAAATGTGCTTCAATTGCACTACCTTTATTACAAAAGTCAAACTTTCTGCTCGAGCTTCGCGTTCGCAATGACCAGTCCCGAAGAAAGGTCCTCTATTTCGAATGTCGTAACCCCCCCCCCCCTCCCCCCCCCCCATAAAACAATTATAGGCACTGGCCTGTGATTGCGACTTTTTACGATCTCTAACAAACCCCCCAAATTCGCTACGTTCGCAAGGATTTGCCGCTGATGACAAAGGAAAATTTAGCAAACACTTTTACTGTCATGGGATGAAAGACTAGGTGTCCTCCCACAATTCAACTAAGGGATTCCCAGGAGCAATCTGTCGTTCTCGGGCAAGTACGTCATCAAATATTCACTATTTATACCTCCCGTTTCGAATTACGTCCAAATTTAAAAGAGTGGGGCTAGTAAAACTTGACCACTGGTCCTACTTTTACTGTCATGGGATGAAAGACTAGGTGTCCTCCTACAATTCCACTAAGCGATTCCCAGGAGCAATCTGTCGTTCTCGGGCAAGTACGTCATCAAATATTCACTATTTATACCTCCCGTTTTGAATTACGTCCAAATTTAAAAGAGTGGGGCTAGTAAAACTTGACCACTGGTCCCACTTTTACTATCATGGGATGAAAGACTAGGTGTCCTCCCACAATTCCACTAAGGGATTCCCAGGAGCAATCTGTCGTTTTCGGGCAAGTACGCCATCAAATATTCACTATTTATACCTCCCGTTTTGAATTATGTCCAAATTTAAAAGAGTGGGGCTAGTAAAACTTGACCACTGGTCCCACTTTTACTGTCATGGGATGAAAGACTAGGTGTCCTCCCACTATTCCACTAAGGGATTCCCAGGAGCAATCTGTCGTTTTCGGGCAAGTATGTCATCAAAAATATTCACTATTTATACCTCCCGTTTTGAATTACGTCCAAATTTAAAAAAGTGGGGCTAGTAAAACTTGACCACTGGTCCCACTTTTACTATCATGGGATGAAAGACTAGGTGTCCTTCCACAATTCCACTAAGGGATTCCCAGGAGCAATCTGTCGTTTTCGGGCAAGTACGCCATCAAATATTCACTATTTATACCTCCCGTTTTGAATTATGTCCAAATTTAAAAGAGTGGGGCTAGTAAAACTTGACCACTGGTCCCACTTTTACTATCATGGGATGAAAGACTAGGTGTCCTCCCACAATTCCACTAAGGGATTCCCAGGAGCAATCTGTCGTTTTCGGGCAAGTACGCCATCAAATATTCACTATTTATACCTCCCGTTTTGAATTACGTCCAAATTTAAAAGAGTGGGGCTAGTAAAACTTGACCACTGGTCCTACTTTTACTGTCATGGGATGAAAGACTAGGTGTCCTCCAACAATTCCACTAAGGGATTCCCAGGAGCAATCTTTCGTTCTCGGGCAAGTATTCCATCAAATATTCACTATTTATACCTCCCGTTTTGAATTACGTCCAAATTTAAAAGAGTGGGGCTAGTAAAACTTGACCACTGGTCCCACTTTTACTGTCATGGGATGAAAGACTAGGTGTCCTCCTACAATTCCACTAAGCGATTCCCAGGAGCAATCTGTCGTTCTCGGGCAAGTACGTCATCAAATATTCACTATTTATACCTCCCGTTTTGAATTACGTCCAAATTTAAAAGAGTGGGGCTAGTAAAACTTGACCACTGGTCCCACTTTTACTGTCATGGGATGATAGACTAGGTGTCCTCCCACAATTCCACTAAGGGATTCCCAGGAGCAATCTGTCGTTCTCGGGCAAGTACGTCATCAAATATTCACTATTTATACCTCCCGTTTTGATTAACGTCCAAATTTAAAAGAGTGGGGCTAGTAAAACTTGACCACCGGTCCCAATTTTACTGTCATGGGATGAAAGACTAGGTGTCCTCCCACAATTCCACTAAGGGATTCCCAGGAGCAATCTGTCGTTTTCGGGCAAGTACGCCATCAAATATTCACTATTTATACCTCCCGTTTTGAATTATGTCCAAATTTAAAAGAGTGGGGCTAGTAAAACTTGACCACTGGTCCCACTTTTACTGTCATGGGATGAAAGACTAGGTGTCCTCCCACAATTCCACTAAGGGATTCCCAGGAGCAATCTGTCGTTCTCGGGCAAGTACGTCATCAAATATTCACTATTTATACCTCCCGTTTCGAATTACGTCCAAATTTAAAAGAGTGGGGCTAGTAAAACTTGACCACCGGTCCCACTTTTACTGTCATGGGATGAAAGACTAGGTGTCCTCCCACAATTCCACTAAGGGATTCCCAGGAGCAATCTGTCGTTTTCGGGCAAGTACGCCATCAAATATTCACTATTTATACCTCCCGTTTTGAATTATGTCCAAATTTAAAAGAGTGGGGCTAGTAAAACTTGACCACTGGTCCCACTTTTACTATAATGGGATTAAAGACTAGGTGTCCTCCTACAATTCTACTAAGGGATTCCCAGGAGCAATCTGTCGTTTTCGGGCAAGTACGCCATCAAATATTCACTATTTATACCTCCCGTTTTGAATTACGTCCAAATTTTTAAAGAGTGGGGCTAGTAAAACTTGACCACCGGTCCCACTTTAACTGTCATGGGATAAAAGACTAGGTGTCCTCCCACAATTCCACTAAGGGATTCCCAGGAACAATCTGTCGTTCTCGGGCAAGTACGTCATCAAATATTCACTATTTATACCTCCCGTTTCGAATTACGTCCAAATTTAAAAGAGTGGGGCTAGTAAAACTTGACCACCGGTCCCACTTTTACTGTCATGGGATGAAAGACTAGGTGTCCTCCCACAATTCCACTAAGGGATTCCCAGGAGCAATTTGTCGTTTTCGGGCAAGTACGCCATCAAATATTCACTATTTATACCTCCCGTTTTGAATTATGTCCAAATTTAAAAGAGTGGGGCTAGTAAAACTTGACCACTGGTCCCACTTTTACTGTCATGGGATGAAAGACTAGGTGTCCTCCCACAATTCTACTAAGGGATTCCCAGGAGCAAGCTGTCGTTTTCGGGCAAGTACGCCATCAAATATTCACTATTTATACCTCCCGTTTTGAATTACGTCCAAATTTAAAAAGAGTGGGGCTAGTAAAACTTGACCACCGGTCCCACTTTTACTGTCATGGGATGAAAGACTAGGTGTCCTCCCACAATTCCACTAAGGGATTCCCAGGAGCAATCTGTCGTTCTCGGGCAAGTACGTCATCAAATATTCACTATTTATACCTCCCGTTTCGAATTACGTCCAAATTTAAAAGAGTGGGGCTAGTAAAACTTGACCACCGGTCCCACTTTTACTGTCATGGGATGAAAGACTAGGTGTCCTCCCACAATTCCACTAAGGGATTTCCAGGAGCAATCTGTCGTTTTTGGGCAAGTACGCCATCAAATATTCACTATTTATACCTCCCGTTATGAATTATGTCCAAATTTAAAAGAGTGGGGCTAGTAAAACTTGACCACTGGTCCCACTTTTACTATAATGGGATGAAAGACTAGGTGTCCTCCTACAATTCTACTAAGGGATTCCCAGGAGCAATCTGTCGTTTTCGGGCAAGTACGCCATCAAATATTCACTATTTATACCTCCCGTTTTGAATTACGTCCAAATTTAAAAGAGTGGGGCTAGTAAAACTTGACCACCGGTCCCACTTTTACTGTCATGGGATAAAAGACTAGGTGTCCTCCCACAATTCCACTAAGGGATTCCCAGGAACAATCTGTCGTTCTCGGGCAAGTACGTCATCAAATATTCACTATTTATACCTCCCGTTTCGAATTACGTCCAAATTTAAAAGAGTGGGGCTAGTAAAACTTGACCACTGGTCCCACTTTTACTGTCATGGGATGAAAGACTAGGTGTCCTCCCACTATTCCACTAAGGAATTCCCAGGAGCAATCTGTCGTTTTCGGGCAAGTACGTCATCAAAAATATTCACTATTTATACCTCCCGTTTTGAATTACGTCCAAATTTAAAAAAGTGGGGCTAGTAAAACTTGACCACTGGTCCCACTTTTACTATCATGGGATGAAAGACTAGGTGTCCTCCCACAATTCCACTAAGGGATTCCCAGGAGCAATCTGTCGTTTTCGGGCAAGTACGCCATCAAATATTCACTATTTATACCTCCCGTTTTGAATTATGTCCAAATTCAAAAGAGTGGGGCTAGTAAAACTTGACCACTGGTCCCACTTTTACTATCATGGGATGAAAGACTAGGTGTCCTCCCACAATTCCACTAAGGGATTCCCAGGAGCAATCTGTCGTTTTCGGGCAAGTACGCCATCAAATATTCACTATTTATACCTCCCGTTTTGAATTATGTCCAAATTTAAAAGAGTGGGGCTAGTAAAACTTGACCACTGGTCCCACTTTTACTGTCATGGGATGAAAGACTAGGTGTCCTCCCACTATTCCACTAAGGGATTCCCAGGAGCAATCTGTCGTTTTCGGGCAAGTATGTCATCAAAAATATTCACTATTTATACCTCCCGTTTTGAATTACGTCCAAATTTAAAAAAGTGGGGCTAGTAAAACTTGACCACTGGTCCCACTTTTACTATCATGGGATGAAAGACTAGGTGTCCTTCCACAATTCCACTAAGGGATTCCCAGGAGCAATCTGTCGTTTTCGGGCAAGTACGCCATCAAATATTCACTATTTATACCTCCCGTTTTGAATTATGTCCAAATTTAAAAGAGTGGGGCTAGTAAAACTTGACCACTGGTCCCACTTTTACTATCATGGGATGAAAGACTAGGTGTCCTCCCACAATTCCACTAAGGGATTCCCAGGAGCAATCTGTCGTTTTCGGGCAAGTACGCCATCAAATATTCACTATTTATACCTCCCGTTTTGAATTATGTCCAAATTTAAAAGAGTGGGGCTAGTAAAACTCGACCACTGGTCCCACTTTTACTGTCATGGGATGAAAGACTAGGTGTCCTCCCACAAATCCCTTTAGGGATTCCTAGGAACAATCTGTCGTTTTCGGGCAAGTACGCCATAATTCACTATTTATACCTCCCGTTTTGAATTATGTCCAAATTTAAAAGAGTGGGGCTAGTAAAACTTGACCACTGGTCCCACTTTTACTGTCATGGGATGAAAGACTAGGTGTCCTCCCACAAATCCACTAAGGGATTCCCAGGAGCAATTTGTCGTTTTCGGGCAAGTACGCCTTTAATATTCACTATTTATACCTCCCGTTTTGAATTATGTCCAAATTTAAAAGAGTGGGGCTAGTAAAACTTGACCACTGGTCCCACTTTTACTGTCATGGGATGAAAGACTAGGTGTCCTCCCACAATTCTACTAAGGGATTCCCAGGAGCAATCTGTCGTTTTCGGGCAAGTACGTACGCCATCAAATATTCACTATTTATACCTCCCGTTATGAATTATGTCCAAATTTAAAAGAGTGGGGCTAGTAAAACTTGACCACTGGTCCCACTTTTACTATAATGGGATGAAAGACTAGGTGTCCTCCTACAATTCTACTAAGGGATTTCCAGGAGCAATCTGTCGTTTTCGGGCAAGTACGCCATCAAATATTCACTATTTATACCTCCCGTTTTGAATTACGTCCAAATTTAAAAGAGTGGGGCTAGTAAAACTTGACCACCGGTCCCACTTTTACTGTCATGGGATAAAAGACTAGGTGTCCTCCCACAATTCCACTAAGGGATTCCCAGGAACAATCTGTCGTTCTCGGGCAAGTACGTCATCAAATATTCACTATTTATACCTCCCGTTTCGAATTACGTCCAAATTTAAAAGAGTGGGGCTAGTAAAACTTGACCACTGGTCCCACTTTTACTGTCATGGGATGAAAGACTAGGTGTCCTCCCACTATTCCACTAAGGAATTCCCAGGAGCAATCTGTCGTTTTCGGGCAAGTACGTCATCAAAAATATTCACTATTTATACCTCCCGTTTTGAATTACGTCCAAATTTAAAAAAGTGGGGCTAGTAAAACTTGACCACTGGTCCCACTTTTACTATCATGGGATGAAAGACTAGGTGTCCTCCCACAATTCCACTAAGGGATTCCCAGGAGCAATCTGTCGTTTTCGGGCAAGTACGCCATCAAATATTCACTATTTATACCTCCCGTTTTGAATTATGTCCAAATTCAAAAGAGTGGGGCTAGTAAAACTTGACCACTGGTCCCACTTTTACTATCATGGGATGAAAGACTAGGTGTCCTCCCACAATTCCACTAAGGGATTCCCAGGAGCAATCTGTCGTTTTCGGGCAAGTACGCCATCAAATATTCACTATTTATACCTCCCGTTTTGAATTATGTCCAAATTTAAAAGAGTGGGGCTAGTAAAACTTGACCACTGGTCCCACTTTTACTGTCATGGGATGAAAGACTAGGTGTCCTCCCACTATTCCACTAAGGGATTCCCAGGAGCAATCTGTCGTTTTCGGGCAAGTATGTCATCAAAAATATTCACTATTTATACCTCCCGTTTTGAATTACGTCCAAATTTAAAAAAGTGGGGCTAGTAAAACTTGACCACTGGTCCCACTTTTACTATCATGGGATGAAAGACTAGGTGTCCTTCCACAATTCCACTAAGGGATTCCCAGGAGCAATCTGTCGTTTTCGGGCAAGTACGCCATCAAATATTCACTATTTATACCTCCCGTTTTGAATTACGTCCAAATTTAAAAAAGTGGGGCTAGTAAAACTTGACCACTGGTCCCACTTTTACTATCATGGGATGAAAGACTAGGTGTCCTTCCACAATTCCACTAAGGGATTCCCAGGAGCAATCTGTCGTTTTCGGGCAAGTACGCCATCAAATATTCACTATTTATACCTCCCGTTTTGAATTATGTCCAAATTTAAAAGAGTGGGGCTAGTAAAACTTGACCACTGGTCCCACTTTTACTATCATGGGATGAAAGACTAGGTGTCCTCCCACAATTCCACTAAGGGATTCCCAGGAGCAATCTGTCGTTTTCGGGCAAGTACGCCATCAAATATTCACTATTTATACCTCCCGTTTTGAATTACGTCCAAATTTAAAAGAGTGGGGCTAGTAAAACTTGACCACTGGTCCTACTTTTACTGTCATGGGATGAAAGACTAGGTGTCCTCCAACAATTCCACTAAGGGATTCCCAGGAGCAATCTTTCGTTCTCGGGCAAGTATTCCATCAAATATTCACTATTTATACCTCCCGTTTTGAATTACGTCCAAATTTAAAAGAGTGGGGCTAGTAAAACTTGACCACTGGTCCCACTTTTACTGTCATGGGATGAAAGACTAGGTGTCCTCCTACAATTCCACTAAGCGATTCCCAGGAGCAATCTGTCGTTCTCGGGCAAGTACGTCATCAAATATTCACTATTTATACCTCCCGTTTTGAATTACGTCCAAATTTAAAAGAGTGGGGCTAGTAAAACTTGACCACTGGTCCCACTTTTACTGTCATGGGATGATAGACTAGGTGTCCTCCCACAATTCCACTAAGGGATTCCCAGGAGCAATCTGTCGTTCTCGGGCAAGTACGTCATCAAATATTCACTATTTATACCTCCCGTTTTGATTAACGTCCAAATTTAAAAGAGTGGGGCTAGTAAAACTTGACCACCGGTCCCAATTTTACTGTCATGGGATGAAAGACTAGGTGTCCTCCCACAATTCCACTAAGGGATTCCCAGGAGCAATCTGTCGTTTTCGGGCAAGTACGCCATCAAATATTCACTATTTATACCTCCCGTTTTGAATTATGTCCAAATTTAAAAGAGTGGGGCTAGTAAAACTTGACCACTGGTCCCACTTTTACTGTCATGGGATGAAAGACTAGGTGTCCTCCCACAATTCCACTAAGGGATTCCCAGGAGCAATCTGTCGTTCTCGGGCAAGTACGTCATCAAATATTCACTATTTATACCTCCCGTTTCGAATTACGTCCAAATTTAAAAGAGTGGGGCTAGTAAAACTTGACCACCGGTCCCACTTTTACTGTCATGGGATGAAAGACTAGGTGTCCTCCCACAATTCCACTAAGGGATTCCCAGGAGCAATCTGTCGTTTTCGGGCAAGTACGCCATCAAATATTCACTATTTATACCTCCCGTTTTGAATTATGTCCAAATTTAAAAGAGTGGGGCTAGTAAAACTTGACCACTGGTCCCACTTTTACTATAATGGGATTAAAGACTAGGTGTCCTCCTACAATTCTACTAAGGGATTCCCAGGAGCAATCTGTCGTTTTCGGGCAAGTACGCCATCAAATATTCACTATTTATACCTCCCGTTTTGAATTACGTCCAAATTTTTAAAGAGTGGGGCTAGTAAAACTTGACCACCGGTCCCACTTTAACTGTCATGGGATAAAAGACTAGGTGTCCTCCCACAATTCCACTAAGGGATTCCCAGGAACAATCTGTCGTTCTCGGGCAAGTACGTCATCAAATATTCACTATTTATACCTCCCGTTTCGAATTACGTCCAAATTTAAAAGAGTGGGGCTAGTAAAACTTGACCACCGGTCCCACTTTTACTGTCATGGGATGAAAGACTAGGTGTCCTCCCACAATTCCACTAAGGGATTCCCAGGAGCAATTTGTCGTTTTCGGGCAAGTACGCCATCAAATATTCACTATTTATACCTCCCGTTTTGAATTATGTCCAAATTTAAAAGAGTGGGGCTAGTAAAACTTGACCACTGGTCCCACTTTTACTGTCATGGGATGAAAGACTAGGTGTCCTCCCACAATTCTACTAAGGGATTCCCAGGAGCAAGCTGTCGTTTTCGGGCAAGTACGCCATCAAATATTCACTATTTATACCTCCCGTTTTGAATTACGTCCAAATTTAAAAAGAGTGGGGCTAGTAAAACTTGACCACCGGTCCCACTTTTACTGTCATGGGATGAAAGACTAGGTGTCCTCCCACAATTCCACTAAGGGATTCCCAGGAGCAATCTGTCGTTCTCGGGCAAGTACGTCATCAAATATTCACTATTTATACCTCCCGTTTCGAATTACGTCCAAATTTAAAAGAGTGGGGCTAGTAAAACTTGACCACCGGTCCCACTTTTACTGTCATGGGATGAAAGACTAGGTGTCCTCCCACAATTCCACTAAGGGATTTCCAGGAGCAATCTGTCGTTTTTGGGCAAGTACGCCATCAAATATTCACTATTTATACCTCCCGTTATGAATTATGTCCAAATTTAAAAGAGTGGGGCTAGTAAAACTTGACCACTGGTCCCACTTTTACTATAATGGGATGAAAGACTAGGTGTCCTCCTACAATTCTACTAAGGGATTCCCAGGAGCAATCTGTCGTTTTCGGGCAAGTACGCCATCAAATATTCACTATTTATACCTCCCGTTTTGAATTACGTCCAAATTTAAAAGAGTGGGGCTAGTAAAACTTGACCACCGGTCCCACTTTTACTGTCATGGGATAAAAGACTAGGTGTCCTCCCACAATTCCACTAAGGGATTCCCAGGAACAATCTGTCGTTCTCGGGCAAGTACGTCATCAAATATTCACTATTTATACCTCCCGTTTCGAATTACGTCCAAATTTAAAAGAGTGGGGCTAGTAAAACTTGACCACTGGTCCCACTTTTACTGTCATGGGATGAAAGACTAGGTGTCCTCCCACTATTCCACTAAGGAATTCCCAGGAGCAATCTGTCGTTTTCGGGCAAGTACGTCATCAAAAATATTCACTATTTATACCTCCCGTTTTGAATTACGTCCAAATTTAAAAAAGTGGGGCTAG
Organism: Strongylocentrotus droebachiensis; assembly: GCA_035222895.1. Classification (NCBI taxonomy): domain Eukaryota; kingdom Metazoa; phylum Echinodermata; class Echinoidea; order Camarodonta; family Strongylocentrotidae; genus Strongylocentrotus; species Strongylocentrotus droebachiensis. The sequence goes on from JAVYIG010003971.1 coordinate 156,915, forward strand.
TAAAACTTGACCACTGGTCCCACTTTTACTATCATGGGATGAAAGACTAGGTGTCCTCCCACAATTCCACTAAGGGATTCCCAGGAGCAATCTGTCGTTTTCGGGCAAGTACGCCATCAAATATTCACTATTTATACCTCCCGTTTTGAATTATGTCCAAATTCAAAAGAGTGGGGCTAGTAAAACTTGACCACTGGTCCCACTTTTACTATCATGGGATGAAAGACTAGGTGTCCTCCCACAATTCCACTAAGGGATTCCAGGAGCAATCTGTCGTTTTCGGGCAAGTACGCCATCAAATATTCACTATTTATACCTCCCGTTTTGAATTATGTCCAAATTTAAAAGAGTGGGGCTAGTAAAACTTGACCACTGGTCCCACTTTTACTGTCATGGGATGAAAGACTAGGTGTCCTCCCACTATTCCACTAAGGGATTCCCAGGAGCAATCTGTCGTTTTCGGGCAAGTATGTCATCAAAAATATTCACTATTTATACCTCCCGTTTTGAATTACGTCCAAATTTAAAAAAGTGGGGCTAGTAAAACTTGACCACTGGTCCCACTTTTACTATCATGGGATGAAAGACTAGGTGTCCTTCCACAATTCCACTAAGGGATTCCCAGGAGCAATCTGTCGTTTTCGGGCAAGTACGCCATCAAATATTCACTATTTATACCTCCCGTTTTGAATTATGTCCAAATTTAAAAGAGTGGGGCTAGTAAAACTTGACCACTGGTCCCACTTTTACTATCATGGGATGAAAGACTAGGTGTCCTCCCACAATTCCACTAAGGGATTCCCAGGAGCAATCTGTCGTTTTCGGGCAAGTACGCCATCAAATATTCACTATTTATACCTCCCGTTTTGAATTATGTCCAAATTTAAAAGAGTGGGGCTAGTAAAACTCGACCACTGGTCCCACTTTTACTGTCATGGGATGAAAGACTAGGTGTCCTCCCACAAATCCCTTTAGGGATTCCTAGGAACAATCTGTCGTTTTCGGGCAAGTACGCCATAATTCACTATTTATACCTCCCGTTTTGAATTATGTCCAAATTTAAAAGAGTGGGGCTAGTAAAACTTGACCACTGGTCCCACTTTTACTGTCATGGGATGAAAGACTAGGTGTCCTCCCACAAATCCACTAAGGGATTCCCAGGAGCAATTTGTCGTTTTCGGGCAAGTACGCCTTTAATATTCACTATTTATACCTCCCGTTTTGAATTATGTCCAAATTTAAAAGAGTGGGGCTAGTAAAACTTGACCACTGGTCCCACTTTTACTGTCATGGGATGAAAGACTAGGTGTCCTCCCACAATTCTACTAAGGGATTCCCAGGAGCAATCTGTCGTTTTCGGGCAAGTACGTACGCCATCAAATATTCACTATTTATACCTCCCGTTATGAATTATGTCCAAATTTAAAAGAGTGGGGCTAGTAAAACTTGACCACTGGTCCCACTTTTACTATAATGGGATGAAAGACTAGGTGTCCTCCTACAATTCTACTAAGGGATTTCCAGGAGCAATCTGTCGTTTTCGGGCAAGTACGCCATCAAATATTCACTATTTATACCTCCCGTTTTGAATTACGTCCAAATTTAAAAGAGTGGGGCTAGTAAAACTTGACCACCGGTCCCACTTTTACTGTCATGGGATAAAAGACTAGGTGTCCTCCCACAATTCCACTAAGGGATTCCCAGGAACAATCTGTCGTTCTCGGGCAAGTACGTCATCAAATATTCACTATTTATACCTCCCGTTTCGAATTACGTCCAAATTTAAAAGAGTGGGGCTAGTAAAACTTGACCACTGGTCCCACTTTTACTGTCATGGGATGAAAGACTAGGTGTCCTCCCACTATTCCACTAAGGAATTCCCAGGAGCAATCTGTCGTTTTCGGGCAAGTACGTCATCAAAAATATTCACTATTTATACCTCCCGTTTTGAATTACGTCCAAATTTAAAAAAGTGGGGCTAGTAAAACTTGACCACTGGTCCCACTTTTACTATCATGGGATGAAAGACTAGGTGTCCTCCCACAATTCCACTAAGGGATTCCCAGGAGCAATCTGTCGTTTTCGGGCAAGTACGCCATCAAATATTCACTATTTATACCTCCCGTTTTGAATTATGTCCAAATTCAAAAGAGTGGGGCTAGTAAAACTTGACCACTGGTCCCACTTTTACTATCATGGGATGAAAGACTAGGTGTCCTCCCACAATTCCACTAAGGGATTCCCAGGAGCAATCTGTCGTTTTCGGGCAAGTACGCCATCAAATATTCACTATTTATACCTCCCGTTTTGAATTATGTCCAAATTTAAAAGAGTGGGGCTAGTAAAACTTGACCACTGGTCCCACTTTTACTGTCATGGGATGAAAGACTAGGTGTCCTCCCACTATTCCACTAAGGGATTCCCAGGAGCAATCTGTCGTTTTCGGGCAAGTATGTCATCAAAAATATTCACTATTTATACCTCCCGTTTTGAATTACGTCCAAATTTAAAAAAGTGGGGCTAGTAAAACTTGACCACTGGTCCCACTTTTACTATCATGGGATGAAAGACTAGGTGTCCTTCCACAATTCCACTAAGGGATTCCCAGGAGCAATCTGTCGTTTTCGGGCAAGTACGCCATCAAATATTCACTATTTATACCTCCCGTTTTGAATTATGTCCAAATTTAAAAGAGTGGGGCTAGTAAAACTTGACCACTGGTCCCACTTTTACTATCATGGGATGAAAGACTAGGTGTCCTCCCACAATTCCACTAAGGGATTCCCAGGAGCAATCTGTCGTTTTCGGGCAAGTACGCCATCAAATATTCACTATTTATACCTCCCGTTTTGAATTATGTCCAAATTTAAAAGAGTGGGGCTAGTAAAACTCGACCACTGGTCCCACTTTTACTGTCATGGGATGAAAGACTAGGTGTCCTCCCACAAATCCCTTTAGGGATTCCTAGGAACAATCTGTCGTTTTCGGGCAAGTACGCCATAATTCACTATTTATACCTCCCGTTTTGAATTATGTCCAAATTTAAAAGAGTGGGGCTAGTAAAACTTGACCACTGGTCCCACTTTTACTGTCATGGGATGAAAGACTAGGTGTCCTCCCACAAATCCACTAAGGGATTCCCAGGAGCAATTTGTCGTTTTCGGGCAAGTACGCCTTTAATATTCACTATTTATACCTCCCGTTTTGAATTATGTCCAAATTTAAAAGAGTGGGGCTAGTAAAACTTGACCACTGGTCCCACTTTTACTGTCATGGGATGAAAGACTAGGTGTCCTCCCACAATTCTACTAAGGGATTCCCAGGAGCAATCTGTCGTTTTCGGGCAAGTACGTACGCCATCAAATATTCACTATTTATACCTCCCGTTTTGAATTATGTCCAAATTTAAAAGAGTGGGGCTAGTAAAACTTGACCACTGGTCCTACTTTTACTGTCATGGGATGAAAGACTAGGTGTCCTCCCACAAATCCACTTAGGGATTCCTAGGAACAATCTGTCGTTTTCGGGCAAGTACGCCATCAAATATTCACTATTTATACCTCCCGTTTTGAATTATGTTCAAATTTAAAAGAGTGGGGCTAGTAAAACTTGACCACTGGTCCCACTTTTACTATCATGGGATGAATGACTAGGTGTCCTCCAACAAATCCACTTAGGGATTCCTAGGAACAATCTGTCGTTTTCGGGCAAGTACGCCATCAAATATTCACTATTTATACCTCCCGTTTTGAATTATGTTCAAATTTAAAAGAGTGGGGCTAGTAAAACTTGACGACTGGTCCCACTTTTACTATGATGGGATGAATGACAAGGTGTCCTCCCACTATTCCACCAAGGGATCCCAGGAACAATTTGTCGTTTTGGGGCAAGTATGCCATCAAATATTCACTATTTATAACTTTAAATAAGTTTTGAATTATGTCCAAATTTAAAAGAGCCCCCCCCCCCCCCCCCCCCCACCCCAAACCCCGGACAAATCGTGACACCCCTGAAAATTCTTGGCCGATTCGCGAAGCCGTGGAAGCAGGCGAGTCCAATTTCTACAGCCCCGCGTAATACTGTATCCGATATAGCTAATCCTGCTAATGTTGGCTAGATTATTGGGCTGGCTTGTTGTGGGCTCGCGTATTGTTGGCCAACTTGACACAGGCCTTTGCACCAACAAAAGTGTTTCACGTCACCGGTTGAGAAGTCAAATTTGTAATCCCAGACGAATCATCATCCTATGATCCTAGTCATATCTTCTTTCTTCTAATGTTTTTTTATTAGAGTATATTTCAAGATGGAAGGAATGCTGTACAAGTGGACAAATTACTTAGCAGGTGAGCATCTGTTAAATAAAAGAATGGGATCACGGATGGGAAAGCCAATGTTATCGCATCCCCGATGCTCGGCGACCACTACACAGACAGTGCAGAGGCCGTGTCATGGCATGGCCTCAGCTGATTGGCGACGTGGATGGAGCTCGTTGTCATCATAACCTTAAAAGTTAAAGGGGAAGTCGAAGTCCTCCCTGGTATTAAGTTGGTTTTGATAAAAGTAGAGTAGACTATTTCTGTACAGAAAATTTCATAAATTTTCATTTTCTTAGTTATTTATAGAGTCTAGATCTAAGTAAACGTAACAGAATAGTTTCATACAATCATTCATGATCTAGATCTAGATCTAGATCTAGACCGAAGTTTCTGTCTCTTTCGTTCGTTAGCCTCTGATTTGGGTAGGGTCGGCTCCTCTCTTTAGAGACAGAAGCCGACCATAGGCGTTCCTTTATGGCCATATTCTTTGCCCAAAATACTACCTTTTACCCGATGCATATCTGATGCATTTCATTTTGTAAATTAGGCCTAGATAATCTAGAGTCTAGGCTATTATAAATCGGTTCCACTTAGTGACTTACCAACTTGACTAAATAAATCTGTTTAATGGTCCCTTTTCAGGAAATTATGGGTCAAAATCAACATCCATGTTGAAAATCTTGCAGCCGTCTTTTAAACTCTCGCTGCGCATGATGTCATCTAAATCTCATCCCTTCTACTAGTCTACGCGCAAGGCAAAATGATTATGAAGGAAAAACTGTGCACGAGCTACAAGTTCGTAATGGCGTTATCACAGTTTTTGTTGATGTCGAGGTGTGAAAATGTCTTCTCTAGTTTCAGGGTATGGCCTCGTGTTCTGTTTTCCGTGCATAAATCGTCGCTGTTTTCACGAAGTGACGGTAGTGAAAAAAAATTGCATTCACTTTGCGTTACGATTTTCCTCACTACCGTCACTTCGTGAAAATAGGGACGAAATGTAGTAGGTCTTGCATGAAGAGTGATGTAATCAAAACCTAACTTGCGTTCATAGTCGCCCCTTCCTGTACCAGAAGAACCTTGCACACTGGCTTTCTTCTCATACAAAGCACTTTGAAAAGTGGTCAAGAATTAAAAATATAAAAAAATTGATACTGGAGTGATAGCGATTTGCTTATACGTGTTCCTAATGATAATGAGCTACCATGCGATTTACCTTACAAAACATTGACCCTTTCATGCGAGTTTGTGATGGTTCTGCTGGAATGCAAATTTGAAAACAAATATTGTGTCTGGGTAATTTTTGGCTTTGTTACTAAAGCCAAATTTTTTATGGTAATATGTCCACGTGAAACATGGACGTATTAATTAGTATCAAGAATTTTTCTTGAATGATTTGATATGTACAGTACTATGTAGTAAACTGGTTGTAGCATGACGAGACTACGTGTCTTTCCCGTGGCCTGACTTGGGCCAATCAGGTATAATACGACTACGGACAACGCAACCGCAGTATACACATGCGTGCAACAAATGCAAAACCGAAGCAAGAGGAGAACTTCGGTCTGTTTCGCGAACGCTAGTGCGTGCTGACCGTAAATCAAGTCCATCCGTTAACATGCGGTTGTCCAAAAGAAGTTGTAGATGGCGTTAACCACTAATTAATTAGTTAATTGCTCATTATTCCTAAGTATCATTTGAGGTGTTCACTCTTGTACAAGCATTGCTTTTTAGTGGACCCCTATGTTTCCAACATGTATTTCTTACATTTGTTTTAAATGCTTATAATTGATTTGTAATGTTTTGTTGGAAACATGAATAAATTTGAATTTGAATTTGAATTTGAACCAGTATGCTACACCCCCTTTAAAGTACTCATTTGGCCAAAGCTACATGTATGTTGGCTATGACTTGCATTTGCCAAAGGTTTCAATTCATGGTCTTCGCAAATTAATTCTCCCAGAAATAAGAGTACCGGTATTCAAAATGAAAATGAAGCATTCAGATTATCACTTTTCCTTTCCTCGAGTATGATCTGCCATTGACCAATTCTTGCTTAATATTATATGAAGCCACTCAAGTACATTCATGTTACTGTGTTATGAAATATTACTTTTTTGTATTGTATGAAATGGAAAACAATTTTTTTTTCTTCAGACCAATGAATCAGTAAATTCAAATCTTCAAAGACACATAAATCTACTAGATCTTTGGCTGTGGCCTTAAACAGGATGATGATCAATTTGATTGATAAGTGTTTATTTTAAAGCTTATCAACACTAGTGTGGATAGGAGGGATTAGACCACACAGCGAGGTCACTGACAGGTGGCTATCTCATCAGCTCAGCTCTCAAATAACATAAGAAATAGAGGATCATGGGGGACCAACAGGCACCGATTGGGGAAATTTTCTATATAGAGGGAGCAAGTAGCTACAAGTAGGACAGTGGGGCTTTAAACCATACTGACAGGTGGCTATCTCATCAGCTCAGCTCTCAAATAACATAAGAAATAGAGGATCATGGGGGACCAACAGGCACTGATTGGGGAAATTTTCTATATAGAGGGAGCAAGTAGCTACAAGTAGGACAGTGGGGCTTTAAACTGTATTTTTTGTTGTTCTTTAGGTTGGCAGCCACGATGGTTTGTTTTAGATAAGGGTATCCTGACCTATTACAAATCACAAGATGAGATGCAGCAGGGTTGTAAAGGATCTGTCAAAATGGCCTGCTGTGAAATCCAAGGTAAGTGAGAAAAAATAATAATAATGAATAGATAACAATGAAGAAATAAACAAATAAACAAACATATAATTTGCATAAATGCTATTATCACTTAACATGAGAAAAAAAATTAGGTCGCTATCTTTTATTCCAAGAGGAACTATATAACCTTGATTTAAACAAATTAAAAAAAATATGAAAATACAAATAGCTATATAAAATAATTTGGCCAAAGTGAGAGATGATACAAAAAATATTGTTTTTATTTTCAGTCATGCCTGTGGCAGTGCACTCATTTTATACTATTTGTTAGTTCTTTTTTTGTTTGTGTGATTAGAATCGGGTTTCAATTCAAATGAATCAAATTAGTAATCTAGAAGCATTCTGAAATGTCATCCTTTTTATCAACCCTCCTCAAGCTGTAGTTAATATGATATTTCCCAATTCAAAAATTACCTTCATGAACTTGTAGAGACTATTTTCGAGATAAAATTTGTAGATAACAAATGGAGAAATAACTTACAATGGCATCACCATTACGTGACTGTATTACCAATATGAAATTCCAATAAAACTATTTAAGCAAATTTTAATGGTTTGAATGTTTGATGAATCCAGTGCACACAGTTATTAGAGGAAGGGGATTTAAAAGTTTCAACTGTACATTCTCGATCGAGCTTTTTCAATAAATGCCCCTATCCTTTGAAATAGATTACCAGCGCATATTCATAATACTCATTCTCTTGACCAGTTTAAGTCCTTGCTGAAAATGCACCTTTTTAATTCATGAATGATATTCTGCAGTTGAGAGTCGGTCAAAGGAGGTGCACACTATCATACTCCTTGTTTGTTTGATATCATTTTTATTTTTATTAGTATATATGCATGATTTATTGAATAAAGAACAGATTTATAATTTGTGTGTTTATTATAAGTTTTAGTTTGGTATTTTTTAGTCAGACAATGGTGCGCTTAGCAACACCCGTATTATTAATTATTATTAAGTGCCTAATAAATGTTAAATTAATGTGTACTGTGCCATTCTAATCCTCATCTGTTTTGTTTCTTGCAGTGCATAGTACAGATGAAACCAGACTAGACTTAATCATTCCAGGAGAGCAGCACTTCTATGTCCGAGGGGCGACCCCTGCTGACCGTCAGAGGTGGCTAGTAGCCCTAGGGTCTGCCAAAGCCTGTCTTGCTGACTCCAAGAACCATCAGAAGAAAGGTCAGTCAAGGTCAAGGATAACCCTGTTCCATATTAATATTATATTGATTATTTTCATTACAAATAGAGTTCGAGTGAAAAGAATGTACCGTAAATCTCCCTGTATAAGACGCACCCCTATTTTTAGGATCAAGACCAAAAGAATGCAGTGTTGCTTTATGATAGATAGCTTATTGAAATGTCATGGCACAAGAAGATACATCTGGATAACAAAAGCCATAGTTTGTTGGTGATATCAGTGGATTAAATGTTGTAATTTGACAAAATTGAATTACAGTTTTGATGTCATTTTCCCTAATCAAGGTCAGAGATGTATGTTACCAGCTCCGTGTCCTTATGATATGGTTTACCTCTTTGCTATGAAATTATGATGTTCACAATTACGCGTTTTGCATTCTTCCAGAAGCATCTTTTCATGCCCACTCATATTCCTTCTTTCATCTTTCCTGGTATCTTACAGAGGAATCAGAAGACACGTTACGTACTAAGATGTCGGAGCTCAGACTGTATTGCGACCTTTTGACCCAGCAAGTAGCCAGTGTAAAGGCAGCTGGGTCTTCAGAAATGGTACCCCCTGATATTGAGGTTTGTGGAATTCATTGAATGGGGCATTGTGTCCTGGGTAGATGTATGCTGATAATGATATGATAATCTCTGACAGCATATGCCAAAGTCCACAAGACTACTGATGACTTTGTTTACTTCAAGGTTTATTTCAAAGTTGAGCTTTGATTTCTACTATCTAGTGTGACTGACCATAAAATGCAAACAAAAGTTCCTTGCTCCTTCACATCAGTATCCGCCACGTCTTTGATATAATTACCTCTATTACTGTTGTTTAATTGTCCCAATTTTTTGTTAAGTCATGAGCTTGTGATAACCACCATTACTGACATCATTACTACAGCTATCATTTTACTTTACTGACATTGGTCATTGTTATCACCTTCTAATGTTATGTGTTAATATAATTTATAGCCATCTACATCAATAGAGTGTGAGTCAAAAAAAAGTTTACACCTAGAAAATTGCTAATTATTTTAAAAATCATCTATAAACAGTAAATTATTATACATCTTATGAAAGAGTGTTTTATCCCAAATAATTTGGTATCATTTTTGTGTGGTATGTGTTTACGCTTGAATGAACAGGAGGCATTGTTTGCGAGAGTGCAAACTCGACTTGCGCCAAAGTTGCTTATGTGATGTTTAAATAAAACAATTGGGATTTGGGTAATAAATCGGTTTTTGCAGATCCAAATAACATACCTAACATAATTAATCATGCCACACATATCAAATATCGAATATCAAATATCAACAGACATTTTTGCGCATGTGTGTGTGCGTGTGTGACTTTGCTTCTGCAAAAAGCATATGCAGTGCATTTCATTTGATACATTCAATTCATTCTCTCACTCCGCTAATCCCAACATAATACATACTGTAGGCATCACTTTGGCACAAGTCGATTTTTGCACTCTCGCAAACAATGCCTCCTGTTCATCCAAGCGTGAACACATACCACACAAAAATGATACCAAATGATTTGGGATAAAACACTGTTTTATACGATGTATACTACTTTACTGTTCATAGATGATTTTTAAAATAATTAGCAATGTTGTAGGTGTAAACTTTTTTTTGACTCACACGGTAGTAATGCAATCACAATCATTAAAGTCTAGTTATTTTATCTCTACAGAACATATTCATCGAAATGTGATTTCTCTTTAGTATAATCTATTACATTAAAGGGATTGGGTATTTTTGTCTCGGATTATAAACAAAATCCTGGATTTAGCTCATGCTGCAATCATAGTTATAAACCTTTAGGTCAGTCAGGAATCCCACGACGTTTACAAACCGATCACCCGTCTGATTATCAAGATATTTATGACAAAAAAACATTTTCCCAACTTTTTTTATCACACTACAGTCTATTGGGGAAATTGAGTCCCGGGGATGGTAAAACCGGTCACTCAAAGATATTTACTTTTTTACACTTCATGATCATTTTGAAGCGCAATTTTTTAAGGCTTCAATATAACACCATATCACAGAAGCTGATAACATGTTGGGCCATGCATCTCAGATTCTTCACCATCATTGATCACTGTTATTAGTATCATCATTATCAGAAACGTCATCATTATTGTCCTCACCATCATCATCAGCACAATCAGGATCATCTCCACCATCTTTGTTATCATCAGCAACAAATTTTGTCTCATGAACAAATTCTATTGATCAACATCATGATCTTTAAAAATAATATTCAACATTATTGTATGAAAACTGTTCTGACATTGTCCTCCCAATCTCAATCTTTTGCTTACTACCTCTCTGTAAAATTTTTGTTTCCTCTTCTGAAGAAACTGAACGAGTCATCTTCACTACTCTCCGCTACCTGCGACACCTTCATCATGACGTTACAGGACTGCATGAAGCTTGCCAAGGAATCCTTCATTCCAAATATCAACAACATGGATATCAGCAACACCGTACTGCCGCCCTCAACGCCATTCTCTGACAAGGTCAGTTAAAGGAAATGGGTATCTTTGCCTCAGATTCTATACAAAATCCTGGATTTATCTCATGCTGCAATCACGATTATAAACCTTTAGGTCAGGAATCCCATGACTTGAACAAGCCGATCGCCTGTCTTATTACCAAGATATTTATGATTGGAAATCAAAATGTCAAAAACCTTTTTCCTAGTGGTTTTTATAACACTACAGTCTATTGGGGTAAACGAGTACCGTAAATCTCTGTGTATAAGACGCACCCCTATTTAATTGTTTTTGCCGAAACGAAAACCCATGCGGGGAAGGACTTTCATTTAACATCGAGGTGCAGTTGAAGGCGCCGATTTGTGCTTGTGAACTTGTCACAAATAATAGTAACAATGTCGTTTTTAGAAGAATGTGTAAGATCATTAATGTAAATTAAAAACAGTAGAGTACCTAGGATAAAACCTTGTGGTACGCCGTTTGTAATAGAAGATTAAGTGGAGGAATTATTATTATAAACTACATATTGAGATCTATTAGAAAGATTACTTCCAAACCGAGATGACAGACAAATTTGAGTGTTCTAGTTTACGAGTGGTGAGTCAACACACCGATTACTGAGCTGGGAGACATTGCCAGGCATAGCGCCAGATGAAGGGGCATAATTTTTTTTTTGTTTTTTTTGTTTTTTTGTTGTTTTTTTTTGTACCTGTGTATAAGACGCACCCGACTTTCAATTTTTTTCGACGGCAAAAAGTGCGTCTTATACACAGAGATTTACGGTAAAGTAAAAACCGGTCACTCAAAGGTTCTTACTTTTTTGAGGCACTTCGTGATCACTTTGAAGCGCATTTTAGGGCTTTAATATTACATCATATCACATACACTGATAACATGTGGGGCCATGCATCTCAGATTTAATATTGTTAAACGATGCCCTTAAGCTTTCCTTTTATTCTCTGCATATGAAGATTTATTAGAATCTAGTGTCCATACGAAGACCATATGATATCAAAGGGGTCCAAAGATTTACAAAATGAATTGTTAGAAGACCTGATATCATCCCCAATAAGTATATTGAAACATTCTGATGGTAAAGGTTTAAAGAGTGTAAGGAAGGGTAAACAATCAAATCAAAGCTCACATGGGAATCAGTAACTAATACCGGGTCTGAAACGTACTTGTAAGATGTATGGAAGTCAATTACGTCCTTGCTCGCATAAGATTCTATGTAAATCATAACTTTTTTTTGTATGTGTGTGTGTTCATGTTTCCTATTCTGTAGAAAAAGTCAGGCGTTCAGAGGTCTATATCAGTAGAAGACAGGTGAGTACTCAAGGGGATATATAGTTGTAATTAGCATGTGAAAGCTACCTCACAGTCTTAAAGCCCCACTGCACTACTTGTAGCTATTTGCTCCCTCTATATAGAAAACAATGCCTAAGCGGTGCCTGTTGGTCCCCCATGATCCTCTTTTTCTTATGTTAATTGAGAGCTGAGTTGATAAGATTCCAACTGTCAGTGACCGCGCTGGGTGGTCTAATCCCCCCTGGCCAAACAAGTGCAGACTGGCTTTAAGTGTTATAATAAGGAACTAAATTGAAATGTTCAACATTTATGGAAAGGTTCAACGTGCAGTATGCTCCCAAAAGATCATACCTTGGGAAGAATTCACAGGATATTGTGATAGGCTATGTATACCATGCTTGACTAACTCGGGTACTGTTAGTCCATGTCTTGGTGAATGACAAATTTGAGTGTGTCAATTCTGAGGAGTAATGCAAAGAGAGAGATGGGAGAAAATTGGGCAAAAAAACAACACCTAAACTATAAACAAGACCAAATAATCAATGTTTTATCTCTTTTTTTGAAAAATGAGATTTCCATATGTTTTGTACACAAATCACGAAAAATGAGCGTATTCGAGCTGACATGCAAAGACAAAAGGTCATGTGACTTTGTGACTTTGTAACGGTGTCCGATTTTTAGAAAGATTTATTTTAAAAGATGCTTAATACTCAAAAGAAAAAAGTCATAAAATTACAGCGCCAGATTCTTTGGCGTTAAAAAGTTACCGCGACAAATGTAGAGGAGGGCTTTTAAAGCCCCCCCCCCCCCCCCCCCCCGGGCTAGATAGGGTTAAGTCTTTCATCGTGGGTGAGAGGGGTGAAACCGAGAATGATCTTGGTCGTTGAACTCTCTCAACTTTTTCAGTCTGTTGACAAGTAATTGAAGAATTAAAGAAGACCAGACAGTGGGAGGCATACTCCAGAATGGGAGGGATATGGGATGCGTAAATCATAACTAGATCACTCAAGGAATCATTGTACGTCTTCAAGACGCACAACATAAACAATCTTTTCAAAGATTTTCTGATTGAAGGCCTACTAGTTGAGGTGATTACGTAATAGCTAAATGTCCTTGGCTAGTAAAGAGGATTAGAGATAATTGGATTTTTCTGAGAAGAGGTGGACTTAATCCTCAGATTCACCCTGTGAAAGTGATGTCTTGAAACCAGAGTATGCCAGGGACTTAGGGGCGTTTATTGGGTCTTGCCACTAGATATGTACATATCGTACCCCACTATCATACCCCACTATCGAACCCCACTATACGAAAGTGATTTGCGGGATGTCTCGTTTATCGTCTCTTCACGATTCAAAATAAAGGCCTTGTGTCTGCGCAGCTGTTTTGACCCGGGAATCAGACAGTTTTTCGGAGGTCAACTACACACACATGCTTGTACACAACACATGGCGCGCACTAGCCTCCGAACCCTTAACCTGGGTGGTCCGATTTGTATGTGGGGTTCAAAACTGTATGTCACATTCAAAACACCTTTTTGCGTCTTTAGATATGCCAATATCTAAAGACCTTTTAAAAAAGGCTTTGCGTTTATCACCTTCTAAATTTGCCTGAAAGGCGTTTGAGAAACCTGATTCTAGCCAAAAATTTGGTCAATAAACGCAACCTTAGTAAGGTAGACGGGCTGTTTGCGTTATATCATTTTGAATCCCCTCTTTCCAATAGTATTAACCAGACAGGATTCACTCATGAGAATCAGTCTGATATGTTACGTATGTCATTCCTACACCCAGGTACACTCCACATTCGACCACCAAGCTCGGCGTCACAACTCGCTACCGCAACCTTGAAGACATGGCAGCTCGCTCAACCCCTCGCTCTCGCCCCACCAGTCGAACACCCAGCATCAGTAGTCAGGAAGGGGTACAAGCCGCCATAGCGTCCACACCTAACAACGAGACCAAGAGATCGCTCTCTCAACCGACCACACCCACGGTTCAGGAGGCTCCACCAGTGGTAGTGAATGGAGCGAGTCCATCGTCCACCATGGAAGCGAGAGTGCCAACATTCTTCTCGGAGCTCTCGGCCAAGTAAATGAGATTCTAGGACAAGGGGGGTGTTTCACAAAGATTTTTAAGTTGAACTTATCTCTAAGTTGGACCTAACTATTATAGAAGGCCATTAGCATCTTTGAAAATATTTTGTAAAAGTTTTTTTAAAAGGCACAAAAATTTGATTCAAATCATTCATTTTTTCTATCATCAAAGAGATTTCATGTTCTTGATGTGGTATTTATGAAAGTCTAAACTACTTGAATTTTTGCTTTTTAATATATTTTATTTTAAGGCTACAAATGGCTCTCCATGATTTTTAAGTCCAACTTAGAGTTAAGTTCGACTTAGGATCTTTGTGAAACACCCCCAAGGACTATCACAGTTAATGAAGGTTGTATTCACCTCAGTGGTCTCCCTGCATCTGAGACTTAATGAGATGAAATTTTCAAGTGTCAAGGGAGAGATGTACAGATAGATTTCATATATTCCTGGGATATCATATAATGTAAAGCAGACAGAAAAATGGCATAAACTTGTGATTGCCACAGCAGTGCAGCCAGCACCACCTGAATGAGAAAAACAAATCTCATAATGAATATGTGGTTCGCCTTATCAAAGGAATAACAAAACACATTTCATTTGATAGAAGGTAATTGAAGAGTTTAATTAAAAGTACTGCTGTAACATAACTGTACTTAAAGATAAAGTAGAGTTCTGTTCATGAGATTGCATTGTGAAAGAAAAGGTGTGGAATGGATCAGAAAAGTTGATCATGTAGCATGTAAGTATTGGTGTGTACTGCAAAGTTCTGGAGTCATCAAAATCATAATAAATTTGGCCCAGTCTTGGTAAAGTAACGAGCAATGTCCATAGAAAGATGTATATGAGACTACACAAATGGTGTCGGGGCTTCTAACCTTGATTTCCTAATCTTTCTATGCTCATTACTCAGCCAGTATACATTTTCTACCAAAATTGTTTAGCAAATGACATTTATGTGTAATCCTGAACATTCAGTGTAAGTTTCGGTTGATTCTGTGAGAATTCATTTTCTTTTTTTTACCAGAACTCACCTTTATCTTTTAATAGGCTTTGCATAGTTTTGGTAAATCCCCAAAATTTGTATGGTTAGATTTCTATGATTTTAGATGTTAAGTTGCAGTTACTACCAATCAATGCGAGTTTTAGCCACTCTTTTTAATAGTTTTGTGTCCTGATTACCATTTCCTACAGAAAATTTGCAGAGTGAAACACCATGGAGTTCTCTAAATTTTCATTCTTTGCACCAACTATTCAATTTTAGATTTTCTGATATCCAAGTACCACCTGATAACAGTATACCTACTCAACCATTCCTTGATGCCTGTACTTGTATAGTTGGAGTATTCGGTAAGAACTTGTGCCATTCTGAAGATGAAATCTCTGGTTCTTATTAAGATCAATACTTTGGTTGTTGTTATTCAATTCTTTGTTCTTTCTATTCAGAGACTGAGATTAATTTAGAAGGATCAGTTCACTCCTCAAACAATACTAATTAACCCTCCAAAATATAGGTAGACTGAACTACAAAGATATTAATGATATTTTTGTTTATCATAAAATCATTGTTACCAATTCCATGACCAAGATCATGACTTATAATCGATGCAGAAGTAAAAGCTGAATTTTATTGTTCTCTTTTACTTTTAGATTGCAGAGGGTGAGATACTTTTGAAACTGTACCCAAAGATTTGAATCAGAGAAAACTTGATTGATCTTAACTTAAATCTATTATTGTTTGTTAGAATATTTACCTAGCATATAACAACACCATTAATTATTCTCTTCTCTCTTTTTTTCCCCCTTCTATAGATGCCCTAAGCCCAACTGCATTTGCACCTGTTAAAATGGATGTCAATGGAAACATAAGGGTATGAACAAATGTTTGATGATGTAAAGCTATGTCTGTCTTCTCTAGTTGGGCTATGAGGTATCTGTGTTATTAAAGCCTGTCTGCACTAGTTTGGCCAGGGGGATTAGACCTCCCAGCATTGTCACTGACAGGTGGTTATCTCATCAAATCAGCTTTCAATTAACATAAGAAAAGGGGGACCATGGGAGATCAATGGTCACCGCTTAGGCATTATTTGCTATATAGAGGGCGCAAGTAGCTACAAGTAGTGCAGTCCCGCTTTAAAGGACAAGGAAGGAAGTAGACCATTAGTCTACATGTCTTATTGATACCTTGATTTTCATATACCTAGTATTGTTCAGTTTGATCCACAAGGCTTTATAGGAGGGTGGATCTTTATTTTTACAAGGCACAAGAAAGTATGAAACTTGTGTCCCAGACGTTTCTTATAATACTTTTTTTAAAGAGTTAATCTCATATCATTTGTACACATGTACATTCTGATAATACATCATCTGTTATGTTCTCATAATTTGCCATATGTAAGTGGAATTGATCTCAGGGAGAATGAATCACTTCATAGAATATGGGACAGAGAGTTGTGGCATTCCATGGTCCCCAACGTCTAAGGACATGGCACGTAAAGAAGAAGATGTAAACAAAACAAATTTCTAAATGGACAAGAAGTTAGTTAGCTGATGTTATTTATGCACCCTTTCCACATGCAGTCCGATGAAATCATGAATGAATAAAGTTACAAGGATTTCATGCCCCCTTTTTTTTTTTTAATTGATAGAAACTTCGTCAGAAGCTGAGTAGTGACCCCGAGATGTTCATGAAACTCCAAGCGATGGTCCAGCAAGAAGTTCGGACCAAGACCACACAGGTCAAGAACTCCGCTACAGACGCCCTTATGTGGCTAAGGAGGTAGGTAGAGATCAGTTGCATCATTTTCAATTTTTTTTATTCATAAGTTTGGCTTTATGTAAAGAGATCTACAGATTGTGAAAGTAATTTTTTGTTTCCGTCATCAGTTTGGTACCTCAAAGTAAAATGTGGGCGAGGAGATTTGCAGGCTTCCATTAAAATTGAACATCGGGGTTATAAAGTGTCCCCAATCTGTAATGGAGTATAATTTCAGGTCGCAAAGTCAAAGGTCATTTCAGGTCAACAAACTAAGACTACAGTATGTTGTTTGTATTTGATGTTTTTTGAAAATTTCATATCCATGATCGTAATTACAACCACATTAACTCATGGATGTCTGACAAATGTACTTTTGTATTCCAGGAGTTCTCAAACCTCTAAGTTTCTCAAATTACTTTGTATGTCCCGTCATATACTGGCTGTGACATTATTTGTGCTAATGTCTGTATGGGTCTCGGCAGATGACATTAGATTTTAGATTTTAGTAGCAGTTCCCACAGCTTTCTCATCTAATCTTTCCTTGTTGATTTATTTTTTGCAGAACACTGGAATTCATACAAGAGTTTTTAAGTGAGATACTGACAGGAGAGAGAGACATGAACCTTTGCGCAAGTAAGATAATGTCTTTATTAGATTCTGGAATATGTAACTGTCACTCTTCATGAACTTATTCAATTGTTTTGCATGATTTATTGAAAATACTGAAAATAACACTTGCAAGAATACATTCAAAGATTGAATTGATAAAAAAAAATTATGACAAAAACTATTTTATGACCAACATTTCTCTGAGAATTAAAGTAGTCACCCAAAAAAAATTCACGACATCTTATAATTATGGACAAATTATATATGGATGGAAAGATTTCTTATAGATATCAACAACAAAAAACAAAAAAAATCTTATAGATATCATGGAAAGGCATAAAATGCTTGTGTCTAGCTGTGTCTCATATTATTATTATTATTATTATTATTATGTGACGTCACAAATCTTGACGCTCTATAGAGGACCGCTGAAGGCAGAAAATCTGGATTTTAAAATTAACATTTTTGAGAGATGATTACTGCGGGCCCCCAAAACATATTTTGAAGAGGGAAGTTATTATATTTGATCAGTAAGGCTTCCCCTTTGCAATGATATAAAGTTTGCATCAATTCAAAACACTTTTGATTCTTTGAGTGACTACTTTAACACATTAAGCTGTGATATAGCATCTCTCTTATGATACTGAAACATAATAATTTGAGAATTTTTTAGGAAAGAATAATGCTATTTTATATATTTGTTTGCTATTAAATGACATTGGAAATGAGTTCAGATTAATTTACATAAAGGTACTTGTAATTGAATGGTTCTGAATCCTCTGCATCAACAGCTTGGCGATGTTATATGTTAAGCTAGGCTGATGGTTTTAGAAGTGTGTGGTGTAAGCTCTGTAAAGGCAGTTTATATTGTGATATGGGGCCAGTCACCACGAAATGAGTCCAGTGTCGCATTAGGCTCAATCGTAGTAATAGCGATGTATAGTGTGTATGTACTGAAAATTGACCCACCTACCACATTTAAGATTTTTCCAAAAATCGACTTATTAATGTCTTGTAGTTTATGTCCCCAGAGCTTAGGTCACGAAAATATCTCCTTCTAACATTTTTTGGCAAATAATATAGGCTATGTTACGCATCATTAACTTTACACCTAATTATCTCAAAACTGGGTAATCCCATTGTTTATAAAGTCCAATTAGGTTTTTGTTCATATTTCTGGATATAATTTATCAATTTTAATGTGTGACCCCTTAATTTAAAGCTTACTTAATGTAGATTCATATAATACTTAAAAACAGGAATACAAATTTTGACCAACTGGACTCATTTCGTGGTGACAGGCCCCATATTATATATATTATGAAAATGAAATTGAAAATATTACCATCATTTTAGTTGTAGAGATATAAATAATCATTCCTTTATCAATGTTATCACTGAGCAATTAAGAGGTCCCCAAAATCATACATCCACTGAAAATATCTGACCGAACTTAGCAACGAATATAGTGATATTGTGGTTTTGACTAATGGCTGGTTTGTTTCATGTTTGTGACTGAAAAGAAACCCAACACATTCATGATATGTTGCTTCAGGATGTAGATTCCCACAGGTGACTAAAGTATGTAACACAAACAGATAGATGTATGTTCATGTATTTTGACAAACCTTTGTAGAATGCAACTTGTTTAATAGAAAGCTTAAATAAACATTTTACAGAGATAAGGTTTTGTTATTAGGCAAAGATATACTGCCTTAGGAATTTGCTCCTGTTGAAAATTCAAGTCAAGCTAACAATGAGGG